>LR752327.1:0-42022 GCA_902729485.2 Mus minutoides | reverse complement strand
TCTTGTCACAGTAACGAGAGCACCAGGAATATGCCCCACCTTCTGAAACACATGTATCAGAAAAGTCACCATCACTTCCTTTAAGTAGCATGTACTGTTATATTTTCTTTTTTTTTTTTTTCTGACTAAATAGCATTGGGTTACAGGGATCTACAACCTACTGTTTATTCATTCATCTGTTCTTAGCTTTGACTCATAAGAGAATAATGCTGTGATAAACATTCCTGTACAAAGATTTATTAGACATTTTTGCAGTTCATTAAGTTCATGAACAGACATGTTATTTCTGAGTGACATAGCAATTCTACTTTTAATTCTAATTTCTCTATTGAGAAATTGTCCCAAAGTTATCTACAGTAATAATATTATCATAAGTTGCCATGTGCAATATGTAAGTTACTCCTACCACTTACCGTCAGCATTTTGAAGATTATTCTCCTGACAATGACATGGTATCTCACTATGCTTTAGATTTACATTTAATTAGTGGCAAACAATTTTGTTTACATATTTTATTTAATTTATATATCATTTGTGGATCTTTGATGATGTTGAATATGTTTGTTTTTTGTTTGTTTGTTTGTTTTGCCTTGTTACTATAACTTTAAAGTACTTTTTTGCTGTTGTTTTATTTTTGTTTTTGTTTGTTTTCACATATGTGGACTGTGCTAATGCTACCTAGCTAGCAACAGAAGCAAACTTAAGTACGTTTTGACAACATCTAACATACATCAAGAATACAAAGTATGAATATTATCACATATGTGAAATAAAATAGAGTACTGGAAGAAGAAAATGTTCAGGCACAATATCTTAATCATTTAAGAGGTTGTAGGACTCTTCTAATAATAAATATAAAATACTTATAAACTCTTTCCTGTACATTGTCAATGTTAAATAAAAATTGGTGATAAAGAGCAAAAGCAAGTTAGCAGGGAAAAGCAATCAATCCATTTCTAGCACCCACATGATGCTCACAGGTTAGCCCAGTTCTGTTGCCCTCTTCTGGTCTCCATGGGCATTGCATGCACACATTACACAGATACAGATGCAGGCAAAACATCCATAAAAACATAAAGTAAAGGAAACATCACCCTTCACAATAGTCACGAACAATATAAAATATCTTGGTGTGACTCTTACGAAGGAAGTGAAAGATTTGTATCTTTCTTCAAGTATCTGAAGAAAGAAATTGAGGAAGATATCAGAAGATGGAAGGATCTCCCATGCTCATGGATTGGAAGAATCAATATAGTAAAAATGGCTATTGTGCCAAAAGCTATCTACAGATTCAATGCAATCCCCATCAAAATACCAACTCAATTCTTCAAGGATCTAGAAAAGACAATTAGCAAGTTATTCTGGAATAACAAAAAACCTAGACTAGCGAAAACTCTTCTCAACAATAAAAGAACCTCTGGTGGAATCACCATGCCTGACCTCAAGCTGTACTACAGAGCAATTGTAACAAAAACTGCATGGTACTGGTACAGCAACAGACAGGTAGATCAATGGAATAGGATCGAAGACCCAGAAATGAATACACACCCCTATGGTCACCTGATCTTTGACAAGGGAGCTAAAACTATCCAGTGGAAAAAAGACAGCCTTTTCAACAAATGGTGCTGGCACAACTGGCAGCTATCATGTAGAAGACTGGGAATTGATCCATTCTTATCTCCCTGTACTAAGGTCAAGTCTAAGTGGTTGAAGGACCTCCACATAAAACCAGAGACACTGAAACTTATAGAGGAGAAAGAGGGGGAAAGTCTCGATGATATGGGCACTGGGGAAAAATTCCTGAACAAAACAGCAAAGGCTTGTGCTGTAAGATCAAGAATTGACAAAAGGGACCTCATAAAGTTGCAAAGCTTCTGTAAGACAAAAGATACTGTCAACAGGACAAAAGGGTCACCGACAGATTGGGAAAGGATCTTTACCAATCCTAAATCAGATAGGGGACTGATATCCAATATATATAAAGAACTCAAGAAGGTGGACACCAGAAAATCAAATATCCCCATTAAAAATTGGGGCACAGAGTTAAACAAAGAATTCTCAACTGAGGAATACCGAATGGCTGAGAAGCACTTGAAAAAATGTGCAACATCCTTAATCATCAGGGAAATGCAGATCAAAACAACCCTGAGATTCCACCTCACACCAGTAAGAATGGCTAAGATCAAAAATTCAGGTGACAACAGATGCTGGCATGAATGTGGAGAAAGGAGAACACTCTTCCATTGTTGGTGGGAATGCAAGCTGGTTCAACAACTCTGGAAATCAGTCTGGCGGTTCCTCAGAAAATTGGACATAGTACTACCTGAAGATCCTGCAATACCTCTACTGGCCATATATCCGGAAGATATTCCATCTGGTAACAAGGACACATATCCACTATGTTCATAGCAGCCTTATTCATACTAGCCAGAAACTGGAAAGAACCCAGATGTCCCTCAACAGAGGAATGGATACAAAAATTTTGGTATATTTACACAAGGGAGTACTACTCAGCTATTAAAAACAATAAATATATGAAATTCCTAGGCAAATGGATGGATTTGGAGGCCATCATCCTGAGTGAAGTAACCCATTCACAAAAGAATTCACATAACATGTACTCACTGATATGTGGATATTAGCCCAGAAACCTAGACTACCCAAGATACAATTTACTAAACACATGATACTCAAGAAGAAGGAAGATCAAAATGTGGACATGTCACCCCTTCCTAGAATTAAGAACAAAGCACACATTGAANAAGAAGGAGCTAGAGAAAGTACCCAAGGAGCTGAAGGGGTCTTCAACCCTCTAGGTGGAAGAATAACCATGAACTAACTAGTACCCCCTGAGCTCATGTCTCTAGCTGCATATATAGAAGAGGATGGCCTAGTTGGCCATCAGTGGGAAGAGAGGCCCCTTGGTCATGCAGACTTTATATGTCCCAATACAGGGGAACACCAGGGCCAAGAAGTGGGAGCGGATGGGTAGGGGAGCAGGGCCGGGAGGGGGGAGGGTATAAGGAACTTTCTGGATAACACTTGAAATGTAAATTAAGAAAATATCTAATAAAAGTTGAATAAAAAAGAAAAAAACATTAAAAATGTATGCTGAGTTGCTGGTTTTAAAATGACATTAAGTTTTATGTAGTTACTTTTACTCTATGGTTTTATATTTTCCTTCCCAATAATTGTGCATTTATCCTTTTTCTTGCCTTATATACGTGGTAATAATAAAATATATCCTTCTATATTTTGACTATGGAGGACATGTGCTTAGGTTTTAATGTTTAATATAATTCCAAATTTTCAGAAAGACATGTTATTAAATGATCTTCTTTTTCTAGTTTGTTAGTTTTAAGAATAATTAGATACTAAATTGTAGTGAATGAAACTTCCGTACTGTAAGATAATCATATGACTTTGCTTAAGTGATAAGATATAGCCTTCTTATGTTATAAAATATCCTTATACCTGAAATGGAGTACAGTCATGAAGTGTTATTACTTCATTCTGTGCAAAGTTTTGGATTCTAAGTGTTTTACTTATGACCATAATATTTATGGTCATGAAGATCATTCTATACTCTTTTTTCAATTTGTAAAATTTTCTAGATTTTACAATTTAGATTATGCTTTCTTCAAAATATGAGATAAGAAAATCATACCATTTTCTATGCTGGAATCATTTGTGTTAGGAAAAGACATTTTTATTTTTTACCCTAAAATATTTGGTAAATTCACAGATAAATGTTTGGAACCTCTATATGTAAAATAGAGTATACATGTATGTGAATTAAGATTATTTTTTATCTATGGTCATAAAATTTATTCATAATTGTGTTAGGATGAATTTGTACTTTCTTAAAGTACATTCACTTATTCCAAGTTTTAATATTACTAGTCAGCCTACTGTTCAGTAAATGTCTCGGTAGCTATCTATTTTTTTTTTCACCTATTCATGTGTTATGGTCAGAACAGTGTTAAAATCTGATGTTATGATTATGAACTTTATATTTCTCTTGAATTTTATTTAAACATTTATACCCTTAAATTTTTAATTAATATTTTACTAATTAATTGGAATGGCTTTTTCATTATAAAATTTCTTCTTTATCTCTAATAAACATTTTAAAATTATTTTTGCTGTAATATATATTTTGTTTGATGTAAACACATCAATAGAACTCTGTGTGCTTATTTGTTTTCTTGCTTGTTTATATAGCATTTGATTTTCCATTTTTACCTTCAGCCTTTCTGTTTTATATATTAAAACCCGTCTTCTAGGATAAAAAAAAAAACAAAAACATAAAGTAATAAATAAACATTTAAAAGTGAATTGAAACACCAAGGCCCCGAGGAGATAGCTCAGAAGGTTTGAGTACTTACTCTGGAAGTATTAGGACCTAAGTTCCAATACCCAGCACCCACATAAAAGTTTGAGCAAGCCTATATATATCTCAAACCCCAGCACTGGGAGAAGGAGACAGGTAGATCAAGAGAATTCAGTGACCAGACAGTGTTCAACGTGATGAGTTTCTACATCAGTGTGAGAACAAGTCTCAAGGCAACAGGGGTGAAAATGATGGAGTATAACACCTGACACACTGCTCTAGCCTCCGAATACATGTCCAAAGAAGCATATATCCATATCCTCACTTGTACCATTAGCAGGAAAGAGCAAGAACAGAGAGAGGGGGAATGGGAAAATGAGTGAATGGGAGGGAAAAGCGATGGGAAGAAGGAGAGGGACATAGGGAATGGAAAGGGAGGGAAAGGGGAATGGAGAGAGAGGGTAGAAAAAAAGGGAGAGGGAGAGGCTGAAATAAAGAAAAGCTGGCAGCAGGGTTGGGGCAGAATCCTTTATGATATCATATCATAGAGAGTCCCTTTGTTTAGACCATTGGTTCTTATCCTCCCTAATGCTGGGGAGCTTTGAGTGCAGTTCCTTATATTGTAGTGACTCCCACAGATACAATTATTCTGTTGCTACTTCATGACTGTAATTGTGCTACTGTTATAAATCATAATGTAAATATCTGACATACATTATATCTGATATTCGACTCCAAAAGGGTTGTAACCCACAAGTTGAGAACCACTATACTATAAGCTCAGTTCAAAAAAAAATGACAATAAGTTTAATAATAATTTCTCCTAGAGTTTCTGGCTTCATACCTCAAACTAGACTACTATGGCAAAGTTACAATGCTGAAAGTGAGTAACTGGGGTCATGAGATTTTGATGAGAAATGTCAATGTTAATTCAGAAGAAGACTCAAATCTCCAGAAATCCTTATATTGTATTTTGTTCACAGAAGATTTTTACTTCCCCTAAACAATGATAACATAGAGAATATTCACTTAGCAGAATTGCAAGGTAAAGCCCTGTAGTTCTTGAGCCAGGCCATATAACCAAAGGCAGAAAACTAAAATATTGTGTAAAACTAGTCTCTAGTATGATGCTTCTTCCTGATCAGACAGAATTGCTGGTCATGGGGCTTGATAACAAGATCTCAAGTAACTGCACAATCATTCCAGAGATCATCAAATTTCCATTGTTTTATATGAATAGAGGCATTAAAAGGAATCCTTCCATGGTTGAAACTAAAGTATCTAAAACATACGCATGGAAAGAGTTGAAAGTGCATAAAATGTCAAGTGCTGAGATAGATTCCCATTCTAATACAAGAACACATTGCTCTGTGAGCACCTCTCTCAGCTTGACCTGAACTACTGTGGGAAACCTTATGGAAGCTACTGGAGGAAGTAGATATATATGATGGCACCTTAAGATAGAAATCAGACAGTTGAACATATTGGTACACTATAATCTTGTGTAGGATCACTTTTATCTATTTGGAGGCAATGAAATTCCCCCTCAGTGCCTACGCCTAGAATTTAGGAAAGAAAAAATAACTGGAGCAAAGATAAATACAAGCAAGAACCATGTAAATGCTGCATGTTTGCTAATCAAAATTTGAAAGGCTATGAAGGCTTCAATAATAGAGTGAGAATTCACAATAAATGGAGCACGGATGAAGCACACAGATAAGGAAAACTGACAGTATCTGTGGATACAAGACGTTTTTAGATTCTGGGTATGGACTGAAAGGTTAGTGAGAAAATAGTCCTTATGATGGCTCATGTTTTATGGAAAACAGTCAACAATGAGAAGTTAGTGCCAATCACAATAATCCATACACATACACACAAGAAAGAGAACTGTAAAATGTACCAAAATAAAAATATTCACTAGTAAAATTGCAATGGTTTTGAAATTTATAGCATTTAAATGCTTTTTAAATGATTTATTTTTTATATATGTGTGTATCTGTGCATGTCTATGCTGCATATATGGATGATTTTCACGAGGTCAGAAGAGTGAGTCAGATTTCCTGAAGCTGGAGTTACAGGTGTATGAGCCACCTAATGTGGGTTCTGGGAAGCATACTCCCATCCTCTGCAAAAGCAGCCTCCAGCCTTTCAAATACATTCCAAATCACCTATTTCCTTCTTAGCACATATTAGTCAATGTATGGTTTTGTAAAAAAAATATTATATGTCAGTTCTTTTGCTATTTATCTGCAATTAAACCATGACTTGTTAATTGCATTGTAATGCTAGCAAAATATATACAAATACAGAGTTTTGTGTTCATGTTTAACCTCTTGCAACACTGCCTTGGGAAAAACAACTTAAATTTTTTGTAATTGTCAACATCACATGATAGTTGCACAAGTGGATTTTTGCATAAATGTGGTATAGGAAACATTTACTAAAATATAGATAGCATTTAAAATCCACAAATATGCACAAAATATTTTTCAGTTAGAGATAGACAGTAATTTTCTTAATAGGACTAACTTGATTTTTTAATCAAGATAGAAATGTTTTTCTGAATAAATGAAAAGATTTTAGTTTTTCTCCTTTGCAAAGTGTCTGCTCAGGCATGCTTTTTCTGTTTTACTTCTTGAATTCTGGGTATTTTCTTATTGATTTATATAACTTTTCTATATTAATAAAGACTTTGTCAGTTTGTCACATTTGCTGGAAATACTTTTGGCAGCCCTTTTTGAAGTCAACTTTTTATAGCTTTTTGTTGATGTGTTGCTTTGTGATGGCTTCTTTATTTCTAAATTTAAAACTGTATCCACATGTCAGAAAATTTTCTCCACAGTACATTCCATTTTCTACTAGTTATCTATGCTTTCATCTTAACACTGAAATATTTTCCTCCTGAAATACTCTCTTCTCTGTAGCAAGTCCATCATTATAGATTTAAGATACTAAGCTAAGAGGAAGAAAATAAATGTGTAAATCAGCCCTCTTTAGCCTTTTCTCTCCTCTACTTACCAAATAAGGATTCTAAAACATAGTCGTTCTGAAATTCTAACAAGAAATCAAATGATGTTTCACATAAATTTTAGGAAGGATAGTTTTTTTATCATATATATATATATATATATATATATATATATATATATATATATATATATAATATGATAGGGGAAAGGGCGAAAACAACTAGAATGCAGCCTCATGCTGCAAGTCTGTTCTGATTAGCCTCCAGCAATTAAACATCTTCTTTTCTAAGCTCAGGGTATCATACTTATAAAACAAATGTATCCACATCTTGAGTGACTCCTGGGATGTTTATATATGACCAGGTAAATCAGAAAAATTACTAATAAATATACAGCTCACATTCATACACAATTTGCTTAGAGGTGATAGGCTACAGATTCAGGGAGATCAAATAATAATGCATTCAATATTACTTTAATGGGAGAAATATGAGTAAATCAATTGGGTAGAGAAAGGAGATGGAATGATGTGATTTTTTTAAAATATACTGTATGTCAAACAGCATTTCTCACACCATTATCAACACCATTTGAAATTACTCAAATGGAGTCTTATTTGTTCGAGAAGAACCAGCAGGTTTGCTAACAGCTGTGGGGACCCCTATCTAATTTCTCTTTGAAGACTTAAAACTCGGCATCCTGTTCTCTGCTAAGACTTCAGTGCACTGTAGGATTAAAGTAAAAATAAAATGTGAAGATGGAATGGTATCTTATAGAGAAAAATGATTGACCAATCCAGACATTAGCTCACTCATCTTTATTACTCTAAGGTAAAAATGGCTTGGATTTCATAAGAAAAAGTTTGACTATGACATGAAGAACTTTATCCAGATCTTGCTGTAAATGATAAAAATCCTTGCAAGACAAAGTATTAGGAGGGCTTGTTTAGGCAGCTAACCTTAGCATATTGCACAGTATATACCCACTTCAGGAACCACCAGCTCTTCTGAGGATACAATGCTATTTTGAACATGGCGATTTACCTTAGTTGTTTTTTGTTTGTTTGTTTGTTTGTTTGTTTTTTACAACTCTCAATGCTGAATGAAGAAACTTCCCATTTCTTGCTCCTATGAATACTATTAGTTTCTTATTGTTGTAATTAAACCCAATTGAGGTGTGTTAAAATTTAATTTGTAAAAAAAAAAAAAAAAAAAAAAGTAAGTTGTTTTTAGCTTTTGTAGTTATCTGATTGATTTTTCCCAGTGTTTTAAGATTCATCATAGTTTTATAAGATTATTTTCTGTGATATATTTAAATTAGCATTTCGTATGATTTAATAAATAAAAGCTCTAGACAAAATAAAAACTTTTCAAGAAAATATTTGAATTTGTTTGGTAAAACCAACAACCAACTCTGACAAACCTGACTAGTTAAAACTAATAGTAGTAATATATCAAATGAAACATAAATGCTAATTAAGACCAAAGAAGTGAATTAAAATGAACTATAGGAAATATGCTGATTTAATATATCAGTTCATTTTTTGATATGGCAAATGAAAATTAATACTTAATGTGATTTAATTAATGCATTTTGCTTTTTCAGAATGGGAAATAGCATATCCTCAAAATAAAATTAAAGAACAAGGAAATTCTCAATTATAAGCTAGTAGTCAAACATTTGTAAGGTGTATATCAAGCAACAACAACCATAAAATAACATTATCAATAAAATAAATCTCTGAGAGAGTGTCTTTATTATGTTCATGCATTTAGATGTAACTGATATTTTTAATGGTTTTAATTTTTTTCACTGTTTATTATCTGCCTGAGTCTCTTTTTCTATTGTTCCAATAAAATATCTTGTCCAAAGCAACTCCAGGCAAAACAGTTTTCTTTCAGCTCACAACTGAAGACAGGGATGTGAAAGTGGCCTGAGTTTGAAGCAGTTCATGCGATTACATTTACAATCAGGAAGCAGGAGGTGATGACTGTCCATGCTCAACTAGGTTTCTCTCTTTTGCACAGAGGAGGAACAAGCCCAGGAAGGGGTATTCACTTACAGTTTGGATTTGCCTACCTCGATTGATCCCACAGTGGAGCCCGGTGTCTACAGATCACTGAGAGTTGTGGCTAGGAGCATTCCTCATAGGTGAGTATAGATCCTGTCAAATCATAACATAGCAATAGACATTTAATTATGGTTTGGGTCCTAGTTAAGTGATTGCCACACTATTTTCCTTGTAACTATATATTTTCAACTGGAAATTATGCTCTAATATATATCCACCACAAGATTAATTATTTTTCTTTAAAATGTTATAAGACCAATTGCCAGTGTGTACATTCCATGTATTTATTTGAAAGGTAAAAGTTTTGGAAACTATAAGCTTCTTGGGGAAACATAGAAATATATTTTTCTTAGCATAACAAAATAGGTCGTATCCATTTATAATGAAGAACACAAGGTAGTGATGTTTGTTTGTGTTCTTTAGCATATTTTAAAAATAAGACTGCTTTAGGTGATATATTTTAAATGTAAGTGAAAAAATAGAATGAGATTTTATTGGGAAATGTTTCTTTTTGGACAGATATCCACTTCTTTTTTTTTTTTTTTTTTTTTTTTTTTTGGTTTTTTGAGACAGGGTTACTCTGTATAGCCCTGGCTGTCCTGGAACTAACTTTGTAGACTAGGCTGGCCTCGAACTCAGAAATATGCCTGCCTCTGCCTCCCGAGTGCTGGGATTAAAGGCATGTGCCACCACGCCCGGCTCAGATATCTACTTCTAAATAGTTAATGAAGTTGTAAAAAGTATCTGTATTCACCAAATGTAATTGTTGCTCAATGAAGCACTACTGGATGTTTCCTGGATTCGACACAGTGTATACAAATGTACACACAAGCACTTCCACATGTGTGCNCCTCTGCCTCCCGAGTGCTGGGATTAAAGGCATGTGCCACCACGCCCGGCTCAGATATCTACTTCTAAATAGTTAATGAAGTTGTAAAAAGTATCTGTATTCACCAAATGTAATTGTTGCTCAATGAAGCACTACTGGATGTTTCCTGGATTCGACACAGTGTATACAAATGTACACACAAGCACTTCCACATGTGTGCATTTATTCACTCCCCACATGAGATGCAATACACTGACTTGGAAGCATTTTTATGATATATTATGAGAAATTGCCTTTATCATATTGCCCTTTATGCATGTCTATGAGGATATTGTCTTGATTACCAGTTTATGTAGGAGTGGACAGAAGAACACAATCAATAATGTTATGCCCTGGGTGAGTACGTCTGGGTTGTAAAAGGAAGCCAATGGACCGATTCAGAAAGCAGATTTACTTCATGGAAAGTTCTTTAATTTTAACTTCTTGATTTCTTCCTTGAGCCCTTGTTGTGTTTCTTTTATGATGCATTGTATAATTTTTTTAGCAACTGAATAATCCTTTCCTCCTTGAGTTGCTGTCAGTCATGGTGTCTATCAGAGCAACAGAACGTTAACTAGTATATTTTTGTTTCTATTTGAATATATATATATTTTTTGGTCTTTTGAGACAGGGTTTCTCTGTATAGCTCTGGCTGTCCCAGAACTCACTCTGTAGACCAGGCTGGCCTCGAACTCTTATAGTAGGTTGAATAATGCTGTAACTAATAATTCCTTGATTAAAATCCCTAGAAGATGATTATATAAATGTGTGTGTTTGTGTGTGTGTGTGTGTGTGTGTGTGTGTGTGTGTGTGTGTGTGTGTGTATATATATATATATATATATATATATATATATATATATATATGTATATATATATATATATATATATATTATCAACATTGATTGTCACTGAATGTGTATTTTTAAATGTCTATTAATATAATTATGATATCAAATTGAAGGAATCATATTAACTATGCTATGAATTTTAATGCAAGGATAAGTGACACTCAAAGAGAAAAATGAGGCAGATTCAATGGAAAAAGAAAGAAACACATAGAAAATAGACAGAATTTTGAAAAATCCAAAAGGAAAAAAGTATGAAACACAGCAGTGTTAGAAAAGAACTCTCAAAGACCCATAAAGAGAATTCCGTTTTCTGTTGATATCTTAGTCTTTCATTTCTGACTTTCAGAACAATGGGAGAATGCAGTTCTAATGCTTTATGCTACTAAATTGCTGTCATTTTAATAGAGCAGCCCCAGGAAGCAAGGGAAAGAATTAATGTCATTCAACACATATGGAAGAAAAATGAGAGGTAAAAATGTGTCACCCAAGGTTAGGAAGTCAGGAAGAGACAAAGCTTTGATTGAGACCAAAGCCTGAGAAATTCAGAGATGTTTGCTGCATACTGGTTTTACTTTCCTGCTTGATGTGATTAAGGTTTGATTGACATTAGAACCTTTTGCTTTACCTTGTGGATTCAAATTCCTGGCAGCACTGCTCAAGAAGAGCAGAGTCTGCCACCTTTCCTACATAAAGAGCTGCATGTGGATTATAGTGACATTAAGCACCAATTTCATTCTGTTCTATTGTTTCAAGGTGAAGGGTTTTGGGTGTTTATTGAATGGGCAGTTTTTCTCCTAATTTCACAATGACCTAGAATCAACTCAGTTGTTCTGGGTTGGGACTGGGTTTCTGATGCACCTCCTGGTAGATTTTCTGTTCTATCCAGTGATGAAAGCTCTCCCACAATAAGTCTGTCTTGAAATATAAAATGTTCATGACTATCATAACTTTCCAAGAAAGAGCTGATTTTTTGATGAAGGCTGAAGTTAATATTGCTTCTGAGGTATTTTGTTTCTCAGAAACTAGTACAGAATAAAGAGTTGGGACAGGCCACTTAATTAAAGTTAGATCAACATATTAATTGTTTAAGTAATGAGTTTTCTTTATGATATTTTCACATCTGTATGTAATATATTGCTGTTGTATTTGCTCACCATTACCTTCTCTTGACACATTCCTGTAACGTCCCCTCCCCCATCAGCATGGCTAATGCTAAGACCAGCCATAGAGAGCCACATTTGGTGTGGCATCCTTTGTTTTGTTAATTGGCACCTGAACTAGTCTGGTGTGCTGTCTGCTCCTGTGTGTCTTCCTGCACCCCGGCTCCGCCCAGCTCACCTTTTTTTTTTTTTTTCAATTTTTTTTTCAATTTTTTTTTTATTTTTCATTTACATTTCACATGTTATCCAGAAATTTTCCCTTACCCTCCCGCGTCCCCGCCCTGCTCCCCTACCCACCCCCTCCCACATAATGGCCCTGGCCTTCCCCTGTTCTGGGGCATATAGAGTCTGTATGACCAAGGGGCCTCTCCTCCCAATAATGGCCAACTAGGCCATCTTCTTCCGTATATGCAGCTAGAGACATGAGCGCAGGGGGAACTAGTTAGTTCATGTTATTCTTCCACCTAGAGGGTTGAAGACCCCTTCCGCTCCTTGGGTACTTTCTCTAGCTCCTACCCTGGGAGTCCTGTGTTCCAGCATATGCTATAGTGTTTATTTTGGTGGCTGATTATGNTTTTTTTTTTTTTTTTTTTTTTTTTTTTTTTTTTTTTTTTGCCAATCTCAAGAAACATCCATTATCAACAGATGCTGGGAAAATTATATTAGAAATAAGGGTTTTAGAGACAAAATAGAAAAGAGCCTCAAAGTTAAGAGAAAACAGAGTCTGTGATAGTATTAGGATTGATTTTTGGAGAGAAATAACTGTGGATGCTTAAATACATGAATTGCTTTAACATATTTTAAGCTTTTAAGAGCGGAGATTATTGATGTAAAAGACACAAAAATATCTCAGCGACTTGTGATTCACATCTAAATGCATATTAAGAGATTATTTAAAATTCATATTATTGATGAAATCGACCACAAAGCTCCAGGGGAGTCATTGAACATTTTGTAAATAAAATATCAGGCAAAGATTAGGTCAATATTCACAAATTCACATGGTCATTTCTGGATTTGAGTCTGAACGTAATTGAAAAGCAGCATAAAGGACATGAGGAGAGGCTAGGATAAGTGTCAACTGTGGGTGCACATATTTCATTTAGCTAAAAACATTTGTCCATCAGTTTTACATTAAATATTAAAAATCAGCTACTGTATTTCCATGACAGAGAGATATTGCAGGCCTAACACAAAGTTTTATATAGTCACCATGGATTATGGTAATTGGATTGAATGTCAAATCTTTAGCCTTTCTCACTATCCTATCGTATGAGAAGAAAAACAAATGCATGTCTCAGTTTTAAGAACTCAACTTAGAATATTGGAAATTACTATTATAAAAGAAGTATAGAATGATTTTGACTATTAAATTTTCTCTAGTTACTGAGTGATTTGTAACATGATCTGAAGACAAGATGAGCAGGAGGAATTAGAAGAAACATTTCAGTTCATTTCAGATTGAGCAATTTAGATCCCAAATTGAAATTCAGAAAGGATCTTCAAGATGAGTTAGTGTTTTCTCCTAAAATCAATCCTAAAATTGTACTTCTACTCTAGTCCAAGGTATTTAAGTTTGTAAACCAATTAAGACAAACTTGCTATGGTATCCCAAATGAAAATTACAGTTAAAATTATAAATGAAAAACATTTCAAGGTATTTCTGAGTCATCTTGTCTCTAGTTTTGCATTCACGAGTTACAAGGAGCTCAGAGTAGATGGGACATCCCGTGATCAGTTGTAAATTCAACCTGGAAAATGTGATTTGTTTGCTTGATAAAAAATAATTGCACCACATGGTGAGAAAGAAATTGACTCTATTGCCACTTAGTAACATTTATCTCTTAACAAAACTGTAATATTGAAACTAATAGAGAACTTACTTTTAAAAACAGTTCACGGGAGCATTCTTGTCAACCTATTGAAGTTAAGAAAATAAGTTTCCTTCCTTATGACCAATAAAGTTGGTGGCAAAATGAGAGGTAGGGATTAGATCTGGAGGGAAGGAGTTAATTTTTCTTTGTTTTGTTTTGTTGATAGGTTTTCATTAAGCCAGTAGTCAAAGGCCATTACTATAGTGCTAATAGCATGCAGACATAATGAGAATGAATGCCATTGTATCAATTGACATCAGATATAGTGCATAGTGTTATTCTCTTTCCTGATCTCTAAATCTATCAAATAGAAATTTGTCAGCATAGCTCAAGATTTCATAGGGAATTAGGGCTCTTTTGCTTCAAACAGAAATGCTTTAAAAAGTCACACCTCTCTTTTAAAATTCTCAGTTCATACTGGTTCTAGAATGGACACATATTCAAAATCAAAGTATCAAGTATATTTTTGTGTTTACTTTTTAATGTTTCTTTGAAAACTGTGTACAATTTGTTTTTAGTACTTACCTGTATTCTCCCATCTACTCCTATGTGCATCTTCTTGTGTAACCACTCTACTTTTGTCCCCTCTATTATTTTAGCCAATGAAGTGCAATATGTGCTGTCCATGTCTTCTTAGGTATTTGATTTTTGACTGCAGCTTTTGACCTACAAGGAGCCATAGTCTAAAGAAAAGTGTCTCCCAGTAGGCATGAGTTAGCGAGATCTTCTCAGTTACTGGTATGACTTTTTAATCAACCCACATTCCTACTCTAGAATTTTTTTTCTAGCTTGTGCTTCTGTAGGTTTTGTAAATACACTGTCACAAATGCTGTCAGTCTGTATTTTCAAATGTCCTATTTCTGAAAGCATTCTTTCCTTGCAGTCTTCTGCCACCTGTGACATTTATAATCATACCACCCACACTTCCACAATGATTATTGGGTCTTTGGAGGAGGGGTTGGGATGCAGATCACATATGGAGCAGAGAATTTCGGTCTCTTCATATACTGAAGAAAAAAAACCTTATCTCCTTTGTGTTTAAAGATGTGTTAATCTGCAGACATTACAATAAATAATTGTTATAATAGCAATTTAGCTGAAAAGTTGTAGTGCTTTATCCCTTAAGATCTATAGGCTGTCTCGTAATAGATCTTTTGACCCTAATAATGGCACAAGTTTGGCCATAAATTCAATCAAGTGGTAACATGACTCCCATAATGTTAATGCCACTATTTTACCATGGGGCATGCCTGGTACATCCAATTGTCATCGTAGCTCTACAAGTTCATGACTAGGTAAGATTTAGTGGTGATTTTTCTCTTCTAGAAATTTGTATAGAAACTTCTAGCTTAATAAAAATCTCAGCCGAGGGATGACTTCTCCATCTAACTATTAGTCTGACCCCACCATGTTCTATGATTCAAATATGTGTTGCCTTCAGCAACAGGATCTTACCATCACGGTCTATAGAGCAACTAATAGTATTGGAAATAGCTTATAATGTTTATAGACTAATGTTGGCTTAGGATCAAACAAATCCATAAGAAGTAATCTCACTAAGATTCTTATTTCTTAGCCTCTGGAATATAGTAGGAAATTTATTGACCAGTTGTAGGTTATTTCTATTTAAACTACTTTTGTAATTGAGTGCATATGTATTTTAAGGAACTTCTACTATAATAGATTTCACATGACTATTTCAAAGGTATTTAGTTTTAATTATCCCTATGTTCCAGTTAATGTCCTGCCCTCTCATCTTCTGGCCCTGTTTTGTTGCCGTAATCTCCTCCCAAATATGCCCTGGCAATGAAAACACAACACAGTTATTATGAATATATGCTGTGTGCATAAATTGGGCAGATCTACCACTACAATACCATCTTCCACATCTATGAACTTTCGGTTTCTCCAAGCCATGTGTTTCTGCTCCAATTTTCTTCATCTTCCTCTTCCTCTGAGTCATCTCCCTCTTCCATTTTTTCCTTCTTCTCTCTCCCTACCTTCTGCTCCATCTTCCCTTTTACCTGCCCAATCATTAACTCTCCTTTATTTTACAAATTAAGGTGGGAATCAGGTTTACTGGAAATCATCCCAGTGCTAACTCATTCCTTGTTCGCAGCCACTCACAGGACAACAGAATTAACATCAAATATAATTAGCTCCAGGGCTATTCACCTTTTTTATTTGATTATTTCCCTTTAACCCTTCTACTTTCACTTCATTGAAATCTTATCCAGTATGACTCTTTACTCATTCCTTTATCTCAATAGATAATCAATGCTAATAACACATATTTAACTATTCGAAATTATCCACAAATGAAGAAAACTGTAGTCTTAGATTTTTCTATACTTACTTAATTTGGGGTTCTTGAATGCTTTATCCTCCTTTTTAGCCTACCAACAAGAGGTAGGGGGAAAAAGGGTTATAGGAAAAGAGGGATGTGAACCTGTTTACAAGTAGTTCTTTAGAGAGATTCCACTCATTATCCAGGATACCTTCAGTACAGTCCAATAGCAAACACCAAATGCGAATCAGTAACAGCAGTTCAATCCAGCAGGAACCACAAGGTTCTGCTAATCAGCATCAGTTAGGAGCAAGAATAAGCTGGAATACCACAAGAAGTTCTTTGGCTCATCTTTCTATGAAGTGAAGACCAGCAAAGACTAGCAAAGTGCAGGCTTGCATAGCAATGCAAGAGCATTGTTCACTGTCTGTAGAGTTTTAACTATACTCTTTCCAAATATCACATGGCCTCTCAAGTGTTCATTCCAACAAAACTCACATGGCCTCTAATGTGTCTGCTTTAGCAAATCATCCTCTCACAAAGACAGCTTCCAGAAGAGCATCATGTGTCAGAACTGAGTTTCTAAGGAAACCAGAAATTTCCACTTCAGAAAACTTTGTGATATATATATATCTTAAGTTTATATATATATATATATATATATATATATATATATATATATATATATATATATATATATCAATTAGTTTAGGTGACCTTACACGGAATGATTGTTTCCATTCCATCCACTTATCTGGGAATTTTTAAATTTCATTTTCTTTTTAAAGAAGATTTTTTTTTTTAAATGTATACTTTCACTTTCTTCAAACACACCAGAAGGGGGCCTTGGATCCAATTATAGATGGTTGTGAGCCACCATGTGGTTACTGGTAGTTGAATTCAGGAACTCTGGGAAATCAGAGAGTTCTCTTAATTGCTGAGCTAGCTCTCCAGCCCCTAATTTCACTTTTTAAAATAATTGTTTAGTCTTATAATATATGCATAAACAACAATTCTATTGTCCATTCCTCAGTTGATGGAAATTTAGAATGTTTCAATTTCCTGAATATTGTCAATAGAGCAACATAGACTATGGATGAACACGTAGCTCTATAATAAGATGCAGAATCATTTGAGTATATATTCACATATTGGACATAGCTCTAGTTTTTTAAAGAACACCCATACTGATTTCCATAGTAGATGAACACATTTGCATCTTTCCCAGCCTTATATGTTTCCATTTCCTCTTAGTCACACTAGAATTTATGGTCTGTCTCTTTTGTTGTTGGTGGCAGTGGAGTATTTTTGTTGTTGTTGTTGTTCTTGTTGGGTTTTTTGTTTGTTTGTTTTCTGGGGATAGGGTGGAGTTATTTGTTTATTTTAGTAATTCTGAGTAGAATAAGTTGAAATTTCACATTAGTTTCCATTTTAATTTTCCTGTTGAATAAGGACATAAAGCATTTCTAAAAATATTTTTCAGCCAAAATATGTAGTATGTTAAAAAAATATATAGTATGATTGGCTTTTTTATAACGAAATTGTTTTCTCAATATTTATTTTTTTAATACTTTGTGTATTCCAAATATTAACCTGGTATTAGATAATTGGCCAGTAAAGGTATTTTTCAATTCTGTAGACTTCCTTTCTGAAAGATTGTGCCTTTCCAGTATAGAATCTCTTAAGTTATATGAAGTCACATTGAGTGTTGGTCTTAAGGCTTGTCTCCTTAAGCCCTGTTATACATTCCTTTCTTTTATCAAAGAGTTCAGCCATATTCCTTACTTTTGCTCACATTCAATTCAGTATATAAGGTTTTATGTTGATTTCCTTGATTCATTTTAAGTTGACTTTTGTGTACCAGCATCTTTCATTCTCCATGTAGTTATCTAGTTCCTAAAATCATTTGCTGACTATACTGTCAATTTCTTTATGCCCATTGTTAGTATCAGGACACCCCAGGCCCCGCCTAACTATGTGACTCTTGACCTGCATTGCAAGGACAATGACCTTCAATCCCACAATCTACTTGGCTCAGTCCCCACCCTCAATGATGTGATGTCATTTTCTGTACATATTAGGAACTCACCCCCTCCTGGCACTCTTTTTCTTCTCTCTCTTCTCTCCCCCCTCTTTCTCTCTTTTTCCTCTTCTCTGCCCTCCTACCTGCTCAATAAATCTCTCCCATGTGGAATCACCTTGGCCTGGTCTGCTGTTTGGTTAATCGACTCAAAACATATATATATATATATTTTTCATATCACACATTATTGCTTTTTATGTAAAAAAAAAAATCAGGCGTGCAGATGCCTAAATAACTTGATATCTTCCTACAAACATACTAGCTTAGTCAGTCCTTGCTATGTTCACCATAGCTAGGAAATAAATACAACTTAAATGTCTTTACATTGATAGGAATAATGCAACTGTGTTATGTATACACTATGGAATACTATTCAGTACTCAGAACACTGAAATGTACAGGAAGTGGTGTCTAGACAAGAAAAGAGAAGATTACAAATGATGTAAAGGGGCAAAAGGGAAAATGGAGGAGCAATAATTGAGAAGTGAGGAGGGATTTTTTTTTTTTTTTTTTTTGGAGAAGTGTGTTTATTGATTTTGGTTGTGTGTCCTTGCTGTTGTTTAATTCTGCACTGGGATTTGTACATCAGCAATTTATTGGCTGGTTGGTTGGGTTTGTTCTTTTGTTTCTGTTCTTGTTCAAGGCAAATTTCTTCTTTCTGCAGATGCCTTTGCCATGTTCTTAGGCCAATTTCATAGCAGTGTTAGGTTATGCATACCTCTGTTTGACGTTTTGGAAGACAGCTTCCATCTCACATGCTTTACAAGTCTTAGCGACTTTAGTGTCTTGGTTGAAAACTTAGAACAAATTTCTCCTGGCAATAGGAAGTAGTCCTGGCACCATGGCCACACCCTGGCTGTGTAAAATTCCAGCTCAGCAGCTGGCAAAGCTCTGGGTCTCCAAGTCACCTGTGGCACCTGAGCAGTCCTTTCTAGATGGTAGTCTAAAATCTAGGAAGTTTAGAAGGGGCTAAGAGGATGTGGCAGTCCCCCAAAACCAGCCACAGAGATTAACTAATCCAAATATGCAAACTGGGAGATGAGTGTACTTAGCCTACTTGGATCTATGTACCACATGAAAAAGTTAGAGAACCCTGGTTGCGAAAGGGCTAAGATTTTATCAGTTCTATGAGAATGAAGAGCTCTGAGGAATTTGACTTTGCCTGGGACAGTTCTTATGTGATCCACAAAAATAATATAAGGCATAACATATTTTTATTAATATTAATTTATCTTGTCTATAATCTTCATAACCCCTTGGTTATGTGATATATTTAGAAAGAACACAACTTTAAACAGTTTAGAGCTGCATTAGTGAAAATCAATTTCAAGGACAATTAGTAACAGCTCAATACTGCTTTGTACCAGCAGCTGACAATTAGTCATAGAAAGACAGCAGAAACCTTGGCATTGCGTCTTATTGGACATTCTACTACAGTTAAGAAAATGCATCTCAGGTCAGAAAATCTCATTCAGATTCTGCTCCACCATTTACTAGGTATTGTAAAACTCTGTTGATCCTTAGCTTGCCATGGAAACCTCTGAGAGAACCATGCAGAGAAAGGAATCAATACAAAAAGTAAGAGGAATTTGTTCCACTTTGGGGTTGTCCTATACCCCAAGGAGAGATGGTGTGCACCCACCCACCCCCAACCCCCACCCTGAACCCTGCAGCTGATTTGGGCATTTTTTATACAGTTTTTCTGAGCAGCAGCCATTAGGCACAATGTGATTGGCAGAACAGTGTGACTTTTAAGCTGATTGGTCTTTAGGGAATGAGGTGGCAGGGTCTTTACTGCAGAATGTGTTTACATGCTCTATGCCTCCCTCACCCCTCCCCAGCCCCTGCAGCTGGCTGATGATCTGTCTGCCTGCTGGAATGAGTTGTGGAATGTAAATTAGCCTTCCCTTTTGGAAGGGGAGGGGTCTGGTAGAATTTTCCAAAAGGTCCTGAACTGACCTCTTCAGTATGTTTGTGACTTTGGGTAAATTCCAGTTTGTTTTGAAAAGTGGAGAGCTTTATAATGCTCACTTTATCATATTGTTATGGAGATAAAATGAATTTACATAAACATTTAAGAGAATTTCTGTACAAGTGCCTTACATACTAGATGCTGTTGTTCTAGTTATTGGTAATATTAGTAAGAGGATAAGTAGTCTAATTTTCCTCCCCATGGTATCAATGAGGAGAAGAGCAATAGGGACTCAAGGAGAAAGACAGGCAGAGAGGGGCACCAACATATCCTTTAAGCAATGTAAGTGATACATGTGGCATTATTCTTCATGACTTTCTCTTTACTTTTCTGACGCTTTGACACTGTGTTTAAAGAAAACAATTTTTTAAATGTATATGTAAAACTAATTGGTAGAGAATATTTTGGCACTACCTTCATGATTACTGTTTATTTATCACCAATAAAAATACCATCATTTAACCAAAAAACATTTTGATCTGGAGACTGTAGTGAGCACATATATTAGTTCCACAAGTGGAATGCTTACAATGTATGGGATATTCTTTTTTTAAACATAAAACTATTCTGCATATGGAATGGATAAATCTTGCACAGTCAAGCTTAAAACGTAAACACGGTGTGATATTACACAAACCTCTTTGTTCTCACCAACTGGGATTTGATTTAATGTGAGGAAAAAAGGCATAGAACATAATAGACTCAATGGGGAACCTGGATATGCTTCCTCATTTGTTAAAGCTTGGCTCTGAACTATTCCCCATATCTCATGTTTGGGGAGATTCAGGTTGATGGTATTATATGGGAAGGCTGTGGGACCCAATAGTGGAATGTGGGATACCAGAGATAGCACTGAATGTTCTATTCAAGATTGTTCCTCTTGTGCTCTGCCACTTATTCTTTCTTATTTGACATGGCATGAACTATTCACCAGCAGAATGGAGTGTACTTTCCTAGCCACATTCAGTTATAATCCCTGTATCACAGAAGCAAAATAAGTCATTTCTTCTTTAAGTTGTTACTGTCTGGACACATGCCACAGTGAAGCAAACAAGACACAAAATTCACAACATTACACAGTACCTCCCTTAAATCTATGGATTTTTTTTTTCTGCCACAACAGAAAATGTATCTAGAGAGACAATTTAGTGGGCAAGTTAATTGCCATACCAGCATGAGAATGGAATGAGAGTTTCTATCCTTAGATCCTAGGTTAAAATAAAGCCTGGTGGGAGTCATGTTGACTTATTGTGCAAGTAGCCACAGGGGATTCCTAGAATAATCTGCTACATTAACTAAGTTTCTGACTCAGTTTCTATATGAAAGGTGAAAAATGTAAAAAAGATTGATAAAGACAACTGTGGGTATTAAATAAGAATGTCCCCATGCTCCACCCTACACACATACCATAAGTCAAATATTTCCCCAGTTGCTGTAACTCTTTGAGAAGGATTAGGAGATATGGCTTTGATAAATGGATTGTGCAACTGGTAGCGTTTTTTCAAAAGCTTACCTGTGGCATTGTCTGTTGGTGTTCTTTGCCTTATGCTAGTAGATCAATATATAATCTCTCAAGGCTGCCTTAGTGCCATGCCTGCTTGCCTGACTGCGCTGTGCTCTCTTGACATGATGAGCAAGCAGGGACTTTCATTTTGAAGCTGTAAGCACCTAATAAACTCTGTCTGCTAGTAGTTGTTTTGGTCAGGGCATTGGATGACACCATGTAACTAAGTAAGTTAGTTAGAAATTGTTTAAAATTTACTAGAATAACTAAGATAGAAATCCTTACCAAGAAGTGGGCTATTGCTATGGCAGGTCTGACTGCTTGTTTCTTTGGAGAAATATGGAAGACTGAGATTTTGCACAAGGGAAACAGTTGAATGTAAGTAGGATTAATGGAGCTTAGAATGTGGGCTATGGAGGCCTACCTTTAGACATTCAGAAGAAACGCATTAACAGCTGGGATCGAATCCATTCTTGAGATGTTTTGGAGCAGAATATACTTACTTTTGCATTTGTTCTAGGAATCTCCTTGAGGCTTGAAATTAAAGATTTTGGATTGATTTTCTTGGCTGAGAGAAATGTAGAGATAGCCTAATACTATTTAATGTGGTTGTCAGTAATCATACCTATGCAAGTCTATAATGAAAATGAGAGAGAAAAAAAAAAGAAAAGAAAGATAAAAAAGAAAAAGAAAAGAAATTATACAGTTTTAGGAGAAACAGTGGATCAGGAAATTAAATATTAGAGCTAAGGTTCCTGCTCAAAGAAATGAAAATCTTGATGCAAAATGGTATAATTTGACACATTCTGTCATGTGTTGGAGACAAACAACAACAAAAAGTCATAAGAGGTTTTATGCTCCTAAAAACAGTCACACATCCAAGTTTATATGTATGTAATTTGAGAAAGGGACATGCTTCTATTGTGGGAATGTTTGATCTTGGAGAACATTAGATGACCTGAAAGACCTTGCTAGAATAGCACAATGGGGATCTCCCTCTACAAGGTTGTGACTAACACTCNATGACCAAGAATGTTTCAGTTCCATCTTCTGATGACTAAGACCTCACCTCACTCAGGACCTTTAATGCTGAAGGAGCTACAGAGATCAAGTGTGGAGCTGAGACAAAACGATGGACCAAACAGTGACTGCTGCAGCTGGGGATCCATCCCATAATCAGCCACCAAAAGCAGACACTATTGCAGAAGCCAGCAAGATTTTTCTGAAAGGGCCCTGATATAGCTGTCTCCTGTGAGGCTATGCCAGTGCCTCGCAAACACAGAGGTGGATGCTCACAGTCAGCTATTAGATGGAACACAGGGTTCCCAAGGGAGGAGCTAGAGAATGTACCCAAGGAGCTGAAGGGGTCTCCAACCCTATAGGTAGAAGAACATTATGAACTAACCAGTACCCTCAGAGCTTGTGTCTCTAGCTGCTTATGTAGCAGAAGATGGCCTAGTTGGCCATCATTGGGAAGAGAGGCCCTTTGGTCTTGCAAACTTTATATGCCCCAGTACAGGGGAGTACCAGGGCCAAGTCAAGAAAGACAGCGCGTGGGTACTTCATTCCTCCCTAGAATAGGGAATAAAATATACATGGGAGGAGGTGCAGAGACAAAGTTTGGAGCTAAAATGAAAGGATGGACCATCCAGAGAATGCTCCACCCAGGTGGTCCATCACATAATCAGCCAGCAAATGCAGACACTACTGCATACGCCAGCAGGATATTGCTAAAAGGACCCTGATATAGCTGTCTCCTGTGAGGCTTTGACAATCCCTGACAAATACAGAAGTGGATGCTCACAGTCATCTATAGGGCAGAACACAGGGTTCCCAATGTAGGAGCTAGAGAGAGTACCCAAGAGCTGTAGGGGTCTGCAACCCTATAGATGGAACAACAATATGAACTAATCAGAACCCCCAGAGCTCATGTCTCTAGCTGCATATGTATTAGAAGATGGCCTAGTTGGCCATTATTGAGGAAGAAAGGCCCTTAGTCTAGCAATGTTTATATGCCCCAGTACAGGGGAATGCCAGGGCCAAGTAGTGGGAGTGGGTGGGTAGGGGAGCAGGGTGGGGGGTTGTAGGGGACTTATGAGATAGCACTTGAAATATAAATGAAGAAAATATCTAATAAAAAATGTGGGAAAAAAAGATGTGGGAGTTGGTGGGTAGGTGAGCAGGGCAGGGGATGGGGGAGGGTATAGGGGATTTTCGGGATAGCATTTGAAATGTTAATGAAGAAATTATCTAATAAAAATTGGAGAAAAAAAAAAAAAGAAAAGAGAAGACACTTGCCTCTCCAGAAGGCAGAGATTAATTACCATTTCTAAAGAGGGGAATGAAAAGTTCTGCTTGGACAACAATGGGCTTAAACCAACTCTTGTTAACCCATCTAGGCCTACCCTTAAACTGTATAAAAAGTGTATACCTAGGAGATTCAGGGTCACCTCTGCCCAGATTGCAGGATGGCCCTGGCACACTGGATCAATAAACCTCATGCTTATTGCATCGATCTCCATCTCTGAGATTCTGTGAGTGAGACATCCCAGACATAAGGCTCATCAGGTCTTATACAATCTCAAGAGAGCAGCATCCTCAATATAGTTCTGGATTTAGAATCATGATGGATACCAAAACAAAAGGATTCTGAAACTTTCCTCCTTGGTTAGAAGAGCCCCTAGCATGGGGAGTAGCCTGAATAGTGGCCATGAGTTGGCAAAGAATGAATGTCTGAAAGTGAATCCAGAATTGCATTAGAGATCCTACATTAAAGGTGTCAGAGACTTTTTGCTAGATATTAGAAGATGTTTGCTAAGAGTAAGCTGCATACATGAGTGAAAATTGCCTAAGGTAGAGAAGAGTGTTACCATCACCAAGGCTATAAGAGAAGAGTTATCTTAACCCTTTGACATCAGACAAAGAAACACAGGATTTGGAATTTCCTTTCTGGGTATCACTCTAGCTTTGGTTCAATATTTCATCTCTGTGATTCCATTCTTCCCTTTGGAGCAGTAAATGTATAACCTGGTCATTTTATACTATAAGTATATAATTTACATTTGTATTACATAGGATGTTATAATCAAGAGATTGCCTAGAGGGTCAGAAAAGACTTTGGTCTTTAAAACTGTGTTGAAATTGTGAAAGAATAAGGGGACTTTTGAAATTGTACTAATGGCATTTTGCATTATAATGTGGTCAGAAACCTATGAGAATCAGGGAGTGGAATGGCTCCTCTAGGCTATTTGAATACTTGGTTCCCACTTGGTGAAACTATTTGGAAAGGATTAAGATATATGGACTTGTTGAATGAGGTGGGTCATTGAAAGTATTTTTCTCCTTCCTTCCTTCCTTCCTTCCTTCCTTCCTTCCTTCCTTCCTTCCTTCCTTCCTTCCTTCCTTTCTTTCTTTCTTTCTTTCTTTCTTTCTTTCTTTCTTTCTTTCTTTCTCTTTTTCTTTCTTTCTTGCTTGCTTTCTTGATTTCAAGTTTCAAAAGAGCATACAATTCCCATTTGGCTCAGCGGGTAAGAGTACCCGACTGCTCTTCCGAAGGTGATGGGTTCAAATCCCAGCATCCACATGGTGGCTCACAACCATCCGTGACGAGATCTGGCTCCCTCTTTTGGAGTGTCTGAAGATAGCTACAGTGTACTTACATATAATAAATAAAATAAATCTTTAAAAAAAAAAAAAAGATTTTTCTGCCTCATGCTTGTGGATAAGGATCTAAGATCTCAACTCCTGTCTCAGGGTCTTGCCTGTCTGCTTGCTGATGTCTTCCTGAACCATGATGGTCAGAGATGTTCCCTTTGTAATTATAAAACACCTAAAGTATCTTACTTCTAATAGTTAAACCTATCATCATGGTGTGTTATCACAGCAATAGGAACGTAACTAAGTAACTAAGACACCCAAATTAACCTTGGTCCTCTCACATAGGTCCTCTCACATGCACATGTATACCTGCACACATGCATGTAGCCATGGAAACCCATTCATAGATAGATAGATAGATAGATAGATAGATAGATAGATAGATAGATAGATAGATAGGGAATTCACACACAAAACAACTTTAAAAAGAAATAGAAAATAGCTACATAGAACTTTCAAGGATTACAGGAGTTTAAATATCATTAATTATATTTTTTTCTAAATAACTGGAAGAAAATATAGACTTAAAAATAATAGGTGTCATTCTATGGAAAGAGAAGGTGCTGATAAACCATCTTCGTGTTATCTAATTTATTGTGTATACTGAGGAAAAGGAAAACATAAAAGTATGGCGGTATCTATCTGTACATATGCCAGTGAACGTACAATGATCCAGAAAATCACTAAAAACTAAATTTAGGTTCAAGTACTTCTCTAAGAAATATGACTCTTAACTGTTAGCATTTTGTCTAAGCTACCTCCCTACCTCCCACAGTTACAAGGCAGCAGCCAGGTGTGACTGACTCACTACAAAAGGGGCTGCTGCCCCCTCTGCTCTCTCTTGCTCTTGCCTTCTTGCTCCTGCTCTTTCCTCCCTCTCCTTCCCCCTCTCTCCCCATTATCCTCTCCCTCTCTCCTGTTGCTCATGGCCAACTTCCTCTCTCTCTCTCTCTCTCTCTCTCTCTCTTTTCCTCTCTGTCTGCCTTTATCTGTCTCCTCTACCCTCTCAGCTTTCCTTGCCATGCCCTGAATAAACTTTATTCTATACTATACTGTCCTGTGGCTGTCCCTCATGAGGAAGGGATGCTTCAGCATGGGCTCAGGGAGGCATCCCATTCCCCCATACCTGACTACACAACCAACAAATATATTCCTTCTCCCCGCTATCTTTTTATGAACACAGTACCTCAATTCATTATTAAAGTATATATTTTGGAATCAACACAAAATCCAAACATATAGGATTTTCTTACACTTATTTAGGAGTATTAGAAACCACAAAATTTGTGAGATGATTTGGTGCCTATTATCCCTTGAAAGAAGAATTAGAGGTTTCTGGGGTTCAGGGGATTGTACTTCTCCAGGAGGTTCATATTAACTCTTCCATCTGGTTCAGCTCTCCTGCCAGAATTCTTCTAATCTGTCTTACCTGGGATTTCTGTAAGGACTCAGTAAGTTCTTCAACTATTTCCAAGTAAAAGTCATTAATTCCTTTTTTTCCCTCTAATCTGAAGTGTAAACATTTCTTGAAATTTTCTGTTAGACCCATATAGGTAAGCACCCTTGAATAAAAATCTGATTTGCAAAGTGTCCTGTGGAGGAAGAAACATTTCCTGTATAAATTTGATTGCAAGCAAGAAATTTACTAGTATCTCGGGCTTCCAGAACTCTCCAGAGCAATTATCACAAACCTAAAAGACTTGTTAAGTATAAAACTCTTCCTAGTCAGGAATGATTCCTGGTGATCTTTGTCAGTGTATTTGATGCCTGCCTCGATATTAATTGCAGGAATTTCAGGCAGGATTAGGCAGAATACAAGAAAAGTCAGACCAGAAGAAAAAGGTTTCTTAAGCTATTTTAGCTGCTTAGAAGTAAATCATAAAATGTCAAGCTAAAGAAATTGGCTCCGATAAATATGATTTTAAGCTTTTATCCTTTTTGAACACTTTCAGTCAATCCTAAAGACTTTAAATGCCAAGCTTAATATTGAACAGCTATGCTACAGCACATATAGAAGATTGAAAGCAGCAGTTATTCTACATAAGAATAAAGTATTTTATCTTTATTTAGACCTCCAAATGAAAGAAAGTAACTATTGGGCAAGAAGATTACAAGCAAATGAATACTTGTAAAGAGACAAAGTCCTGACCACCAAATAGGAAAATATAAATTATAACAAAAAGCATAATCACTGAAATAAGTTATGTGGATAGGATATGCTTCATTCTCAACCCCTTAACTTCATCCAGGAGTTAATATAACTGGCATGCTACAAGGGGATATGCAGTTCTAATTGTAATTTAATTTTACATTCTTATTTAGTGGAAATTTAGATTTGACAATGACTCTAAAAATTGCCTGCCAGCTGTCACTTGGCTTCTATTCCAATGTGGTCTTTGTTCGATGCACACGAGTAAATCGCAATAATACTGAAGGAACTTGTGCACAATAGGATATTTCTGGTGCTTATATTGGAAATATATTTCATTGTTAAAATAGAGACACACTGCATTTTTCTCAATTTTCCAAGTTTCCCAAAGAAAGGCTATCAGGATAATTGACCCCCAGATGCCGATTTGGAGAAGTATTATATAAACTCACTGGGGATAGTAAAAAGACATTCATTTAGAAACCAGGAGGCTAGAACCAAAGACAGAGCTCACCACACATTAGCTGAATATCCTTGAACAAGTGGGTAATCTTTCCAAGATTATTGACCTTGATTTGCATCAACTTGATTTAAATAACAGCTCTGAATTCACAAAGCAAGTCACATCTGTAGCCCCATTTGTAGTTTATGAAAGGTTTGTGAACAACTTATTTCTTGAATAAATGAACTATATTGTACACAATTAATTAACTAGCACAATTTATTATTTTTCCAAGCTGAAGAGAGATATTTAGAGTGACATAAAATTCTGATGTACATTTTTTTAAAAAGCAAACACTCCCCACCCTGGTTTATTTTATTAGATAATTTGTAGCTTAAAGTAGAAATTCAAAACTTGTCTGGAAATATGAAGAAATCAAATGGGTTATTCTTTGTTTAATGTTCATAGAAGTCTACCAAATGGCACTGTTTGTAGAGAAACAGCTGTTGTTTTATTCCCAATGACAATATAATGTTTCAACAGTTTGTTAGGAAAGAGCCCATTCTTTGCTTAGTGGTGTATTTTTCCAGAACTCACATCAATACAAATCAGTAAAGTGAATACCTCAGAATCTTGCATGCCTTTTCCACTGGTGTCAGAAATCCCAAGGCTATGCATTATCTTTTTGTTTGTTTGCTTTTAAGTATCCTGGGAAAAAATAAAGGCATCTACCAAAATAAAATATGTTTTAATTTATTCATTGTAATTTGTTGAATGTGAAATCCTCCAGATTCTCAGGTGAAGAGCAGTGCTGGTCAGGGTTTAAGGACATTTAAAAAGAGAAAGAATTTAATTCAGATGGTTTAGCCCAGGGTCAGAGAACTCTACATGTTCTGGACTATACAATCTAGAACAGCCCCGGAAAGGAGAGCTTGAAGGATCAGTGATATAACGCAGCCACTGTTACATTTGCACAGTGGCCTGCTTCCTCTGTCCTGACTGTCCCTGTCTCTGAAAATCACTGCCACTTCCTAATAATGTCATAACAGGACTTTGTGGTGGACCAATCCACCTATTAATGGACCAATGTATCCACTAAGTTAGAGCCTACTAATTCTAAACACTACTTTTATTGGAAACAAAGTATTGCATATATCAGGGGTCTACTTCAAAATCAAATCATAAGTAGAGCATTTGCTTCCTGAATAAATGCCAGAAAGGCAAATAATCTTAAACGAAGAGAAAAAATTGAAATTAAACAAAATATAGCCTTTGTAGTAAATATTTACTATGAATATTTTAAGATTTTCCAATTTCAAATTAGAATCTAAATGTTTATTACCAATTAGTTCATTACAAATTACTTAAAAATAATATAAGATAACTAAACTCAGGAGTTTTGCTATTAATGAATGCAGTCCCTTTATCTCTCAACTTTATAAAATTATATATTATTTAACAAGTGACAAAGCTCAGTGTTGTACAATTTTGTTATTTTCAAAACTCAAGATAGCAAAGAAAATTGTTTAGAATTCACTAGAAAAGTCAGTAAGAAACTCAAATTTAAGGTTATGTCATCTATTAATTTTATTTAATACAACAGTGAAATGTTATATTTCAAATACTGTCCTCTATTGCATGGTTTAACCTCCTAGTTCCTATACTTTATTACCTTCCCAAGCTACATTTTTTTCCTAAATTAAAATACTGGAGACATCATGGAGCACATAGGAACCCCTCTCCTCTGGAAGAGAGAGGCTGATTACATTCCTCAGAAAAATCTTGGGGTGGACTGACCATTGGCCACCCGCAGTTATGGGAAGCCCGTACAACTTCATTCCCTAACCGCTAATGATATTGTGCCTAGTTGTTGATGTTCAATTCTACCCCTGAAAACTTTATAAAAACTCACCAAATGGGCCACCAGGGATCACTGCTTCTTCTTCAGGAACAGGATGAACCCAGCTCGCTGGAACAATAAATTCCTCTTGTTTTTGCATTGATTCCTAGCTCCGCATGGTTCACTCGGGGTGTCCCCAGGAGTTGAGGCTTCTCAGAGTCTTACAATACTAAATGCTTATATATTTGCAACAATTCAGAGATATCTCTGTAAGCAGATATACAGCGTTTTACCAGTGGGGTAGCAATTTGTTGACTGGGAATATTGATGCAAATCTCAATTTAGATATTATATTAGGACCATTTTTCACTTAATAAAATTATTTAGAAGAGTGTACTTATGAAGAATTTAATTCAAGTAGTCAGGCAGGATCCTCAGTGGAAGGATAAGTACACCAACCCACTCACCCACAAACTTTTGATCCAATCTTTGTTCTGTCTAGGGAGGTATGGGGGCAAAGATGGAGCAGAGGCTAAAGAAATGAATGACCAACCAATTCAAGACCCATCCAGGGGAAAACAGTAATCCCTTCGACTATTAATGATATTCTGTTATTCTTGAAGCCAGGATACTAACATAGCTGTCTTCTGAGAGGTTCTACCTAGCAACTAATAGACTGAAACAGACCCAGATACCCACAGCCAAACGTTGGGGATTATTATGGAAGAATTAGGGGAGGGGTGGAAGGCTCTGAAGGGGATAGAAAGTCCACACAGGTCGATCAACAGGGTCAACTATCTTGGATACCTGGGAGCTTTCAGTGAATGAATCACCAACCAAAGAACATAAGTGGGCTGGACCAAGGACCCAGGACATATGTAGCAGATGTGGAGTTCAGTCTCCATGGCTGCTTTGTCTGGCCTCAGTGGGAAAGGATGCACCTAATCCTGCAAAGACTTGATGCCCGTGTTAGGGAGATACTCAGAAGGGATACCACCTTCTAATTAAAAAAAAAAAAAAAAAAAAAAAAAAAGCTAGGGGAAGAGGGAAAAAGAAACTGTGAGGTGGCACCAGGAGGTGGGGCAGTGTTTGGAATGTAGATAAATTAATAAATGAAAAAGAACTGAATTCCAAAAAAAAAAAAAAATCCTCAGTAGAAATTCAGAAGTTTTGTTCTCATAAATTTTGTTTTGCTGAGATATACATGGCATATTGTGCATGTTCAGTGACAACTCAAATTTTGAAGCATTCAACTCTTGATGGTTTCAATGAGGACAAAGTTATTTAATAAACTTTATAATTTCTGACTTCAGTGTTATAATTGTTTTGACTGAAGCATTTCTTGAGGTCCAGGCAGTTGTGTTCTCATTCTCCCACTCATCTTATTACAGGGGCAGGGGGAAGCAAATATTGACTTGGAAAGGGGAGCTAAAATTAAACAGTAAAACCTTATTTGTTTCTCCAGATGTTTTAGAACATAACTCATCTCTCTCACCTCTGCTGTGTTTCTACATGGATTACTGAAATTCTGGCTTGCTCTTTAAGCCTCCAAATGTCCACTATGAGTTAGAGGAAACAAATGAAATGTCTAGGTAGGTCTCACTAAAATGTTACTACTTAATATCTATAAATGGAACTAGTATTCAGTGTGCTTAAGGATGATACATGACAAGTCCAACCGACTAAGATCATGTCATATGGCAGTATTTTTGACAGCAAATACCTTCCCATATAAGAGCTTTCTAAGGCAAGCAACTTAACCATGCTTGAAATCTATAAGAAAGTTAATACCTTTCTTATAATTAAGTAGGGTTACTTAGATTGAGAAAACATTATTTTTTAATTACTAAAACTAATAGCATACCTAACATTTAGAACTTCCACTGTTCTCTGCCTCTGATAGGTAGACTTTCCTATCTAAAGCCAGGAAAATCCCAAGCAATCTGGTATGAACTGGTTACCTTGAACTATGAAATTTTGGACAGTAGAGGTAACACAAAATTTAGGATGACAGAGAGCAAAAAATCTAGTCATTGTAGGTGAGAATATGCTCAGAATAGAAATGATGTGTGAGATGGTAGTCTTAGAATCATCACATCCATTCTTAGCTTATTTCCTGTTCAGCTTTGTTCATTGAAAATAAAAGTATTAGCTCAATATGACCAAGCATCAAGTTATCCTTAGAATTTAGAACAAATAATTCAATTTTTTTAGTATAGAATAGAGTTTATTCAGGGCATGGTGGGAATTAAGAGGGTAGTAGAGCCAGAGAAGGCAGAGAGAGAGAGAGAGAGAGAGAGAGAGAGAGAGAGAGAGAGAGAGAGAGAGAGAAGAGAAGTAGAAGAGTAGAGAAGTAGAAGAGTAGAGAAGTAGAGCAGAATTCAATTTTATTTTATTTTTAACTCTCAGATTTTCAACCAGGTAGTGGAGTTGGGTAGACTATCTCACAGTTATTTTTCCATGGTCATTTAACTATATTTTTAAAACAGATTTCACAATGCACAATTTATTTGCTGGCTTACTATATTGGAAACAGGAACCAGATATAACATCAGATGTAAGTTCTTTTATTTTTTAGAAAAAAAGAAAAAGAAAAATGTCAACTTGGCTTTTATCTACATAAAACCTTTGATGAATAATAGCATCCTTATTTTTCTGTGGTTGCTCTCTGTCATGTCTTAAAGTTTCTATTGATGAATTCATACTTCTGATTTTGCTTTTCAAATAAGCAAGTAGTGATATTGAATGTATACAGCCTCGTAAAAAAACCAACCAGAGATATAAAGGCAATTAAATACATGCATTCTGCATTAGAAACTGAGCCCATTATATCTTCCAAAATAGCCTTCTTTTCCTCCTGGACCCTTTTAGATTTCAGAGTCAGAATGCAAACATTGATGTTTAAAGCCTTTTCAAACATATACTACCAATTAACCCAGGAAAGCAGTAGATAATTGATTGATTGTTGACCTTTGAGAACTAATTTAGGGAATAAATATGGCTGCCGATTAAAGGATCAAATCCAAATGCAGCACTAGGAAGCAAGATTTTACCATGCTATGTTTTGGAAAAGATAAAAAAAAAAATAAAATCATACCAGTAATTACAGAGAAAAGGGATCTTTAAAAGAGTTCCTGGAGGATTCGGAGACTTTCTTGTCTAATTTCTTTGCTTCATAGTTTTGGTAAAAGATTCACGGACCAGAGAAATGTCATGTTACAAATCACGTTAGTATTTTTTTTCTGAGATTTTAGGTCCTAAATTGACACAGAACAAAAATTGATAAAAAGGACTCTTTAGAAAAAAAAATCTTCAGTTCAATCTATTGAACATTTAAGTACCAAAGAGATGAAAGATTGACAGCATGGAAAGGTTTCCTGTAAGGAAGACATATTTCTTTAAGATATTATGCTGAGTATTTAACTAGTCAGCCAATAATTACTAGACTACAGATAGCTAACTTTTTACCTAAAAAATTAATTTAGGGAAAATTATGATCATGCAGGCAAAACCAGGAGTGACATATAATTTAAAACAAAGCAATCACAAAGTGCCTCTGAGGTTAGAATTGATCATGTTAAATCAAGAATTATAGGACAATGTTGAAAATACTAAACATTAAAGTTAAGTGATATAAATATATACAGCATATAATAGCCACAGAATGTTTAGCTCTTGATATCATCCATGCCAAGAACAGAGGGGGTGATGAGTAAAATGTTAAGCAAATTTGTAATTCCAGGGGGTTCACAGCATGGGCAAAATATCTGTCATGAATACTGTAGAGCTGATTTGATTCCAGGAAGTCAACATGATGGGAGGAGAGAGTCTAAGAAGTTATTTCCTGAGCTCCACATTTGAATCATTGTGTATGCACAAACCCTCTTCATACAATAAAGTAGGAACTAAAAAAGGATTCCATATGCCATGTTAATTCTATCTTAACTGTGTATTTGCATGTCAGCAAGCCTGTTTTTATTCTATTTTGCAATTAACAATACTCATTTCTACTCTATTTAATACAATGATACTTTTTATTCTAATTTATAATGATTCTGAAATGCTGTATGGTGGTCATCAACTTCTAATACAGATTGTAGCACAGAAATGCGAGAGAAGTTTTGAAATACACAGAAGCCATTTATGGTCCTCATGAGTGATCTACACTAAGCCCTGCACTCTCTGTGCAGATTCATTATCTACCCACCCATATCTGTCCTCTGTTCTAATCACAGTATCTATTCAGTTCCATAAACTTTGTCTCTATGTTTCATTCATGCAAGTCCTCCAATGAAAAAGGTCACTCTACTAACTTCTAATTTACTTCCCTTTACTCAGCTCAAATACAACTTTTTCTAATCCCCATGGTAGCAATCCACTGATTTCTCTACTTTGTAATAATATATATTTTTACTCTTCCTTGTATTCTAGCTTCTCATGAACCTGTTGGCCTTCTCCCGCTATAGATTCCTTTGGCATTGTGACCATAGTTGTAAACTTGTCTGTGATATGCTTCACAATGTTTGACCTGCCATACAGATATAATACATATTTACTGCCTTAAAATATTAGCTAAACAACTTTCAAATAGATATTCCTCTGTAAAATAAATAGAAAAATAGAGAGTTGACAATACATATTCGGAAAAGGTTTTTGCACCAAGGATGCTGACCTAATTTTGAGTTCAAATCAGTAAAAGTCATACATTAGTTTATTATTCTTATGAATGCAAATGAAACATATTATACAGTACACAGCTATAGACACTTCTAGAATTACTGAACATTTATATGCTTCTGCAGAAAATGTGTTTTTTAATGTTCAAGTAAAATGTTTCTCTTACATTATGTTAAACAGAAACATTTGAAGCCAAATATGATATAAAATAATAGCTTCTATTTAATTAAAGAGTATTTTTAAAAAATCTTTTATGGTTGTTAAATAAAGACATGTTTTTCTCTTTCTCCATTAAATAATATTTTGTCCTTGTAACATTGTTTTTTCTGTAAGGCATTAGCTTTCTACACTTCTCTCTTATCAAAGTAGACAAACCTTTCAAATTAATTGAATATGAAAAGCACAAGGATGGAACTGACTTACCAAAATGTGTGAGGTAGCTTTAAAACTATGAGCAATGTGAATGAGATTGGCATACCAGCTTACTTATATCAGTTGAGGAACAGGTATAACAAAAGGAGAGTTTAATTAAAGATAATCAGTAAAGATGAGATTATATACACAATGAAATTTAGAATAATAAATATAACATTTTCATATTAAATATATACCATCATATATATGATATTTTTAATATTCAATAGTAGAGTATTCATTAGAAATTCTCTTGTTACAGATTCATTATGTAGAAGCATTTGTGAATGTGAAAACTTGGAATCTTTAAACTGTATATAAATAAAAATGAAGCAGTTTAAGTGGAGTAAAAGAAAAAACAACCTGTAAGCATGAAGCTGGGGTTAATGTATGATATCACATGGTTGCTTTACCTAAGTCCTTTCAAATGACTAGGCGTTTAGCTTGCTCTATAGCTAAATCAAATATCTTTCTAATCCAAGTGTCTCTGTGGTCTATTTTGTCTTATTGAATCATCTTGGAAATTAATGAATAGCCATAGCCTGCAGAGCAATGGAAATCTTTCATTGTGCCAGGATTCTTAAAATACACATTTAACATATGTATGTCTTATCTATCTATCTATCTATCTATCTATCTATCTATCTATCTATCTATCATCTATCTATCATCTATCTATGTATCTATCTATCTATCTATCTATCTATCTATCTATCTAAACATTTCTTTTATTTTTGAGAGTATAACAGAATGGCATAAATTTCTACTTCTATCTCCTTACTATAAATTCCTCTACATACACCTGCTTCCTGCTTTAAAATTCATGGCCTCCTTGATTATAATTTATTATGAGATTGAATTTATAAAAAAACTATATACAGTTATATATAAATATAGTTGTGTATAAATATACAGATATTTCATATATACAAATATATACTTAATTTCTATATTAAATACATAACTACATATTATACAGAAATATATTATATATTATCTATATTTCTAAATATATAAAAAATACTTTTAAGACTGCCTCAACTACAGAAAAAACATGCCTGGTACTGGAGATATAGATAGGTAGTAGAAGCTAGTGAAGTTAAAGATCCATATCTTGGAGTTGAAACTACAAATATTGTTCTACTACACCAACAGAATTTCTAAGTCCATTTCATTCAGACACTCCCAGGCACACAGATACACACAGACACAATATATATGAATATGTAGATATGCATGTGATATATATATATATATATATATATATATATATATATCCTACTCAGTCTAATATTTTCCTTTTGGGATGAAAGGGGCAAAGAGGAAGAATTCCTGACAACTCTGTTTTTGATAGGTTATGATTTTTCTGTAACAATCTCAATATATTGTAAAGTGAACTTTCCTTGAGTTAAAGATGTAATCCTCCCTAGAGAATAGCACACCAGTTTTCTAATACCAATTGGAGATCACCAAAATGTTTATATTCAAGTAACATTATAGGGACCCAAAACATTTCATGTTGATATTTGGGAATGCCCTGCAACTCTCTCTCTTTCTGTCTCTCTATCTCTGTTTCTGTCTCTGTTTCTCTATCTCTATCACACACACACCAACAATAATTAAAAAGAAACTATATATCTGAAAACAATCAGTTAAGTGAATAAATGGAAAGGATTGGAGGGGAAGAACGAGAAGAAACTAATATAATTTCATTATAATATCAAAATATTTTTAAGAATTTTATAAAGAAGTAAATATTTCAATTTGACCCATAATTTATGATTTCTTACCTTTTCTTCATTGTTTGCCTATTTATGAAGTAATAGTAAGTACCGTTAAAACTTTACTCCTGCTGTTATCCAGAACTGACCTTTTATTAATTGCATATATCTGAGTGTGCCTGCATGTTGAGACTAATTCTCAACATCAGGAATCTTCTATTGTTCTGTCACTGGAGGCAGGGTCTTTCAGTCCAACCCAGAACTCAGAAATACAGCTAATTTCCCTCTCCACTTTGTTTGGTAGGTCCGTTGTTTTCTGTCCAAGGTTGAAATGTAAAGAACCCAGTACCTCCACCCAACATTTTTGTATGTTCTAGACATCTAAACTTTGGATTCTTGCTCACAGAACAAATGCTATAACTGCTGATCTATCCCCAAGCTTCCCAGCACAAATATAGGATATTATGAATGGTCATAATTCAAATATTTTTATGGATACCAACACTTGCTTTACAATTTCTTGAAACATTATTGGTTTTTGCTAATTTGATGTCTTTCTCAAAAGTATTTTAACATATGATATCATATCTCTCTTTGGTTTTATTCTGTAGGCATGACACTCATTTGTAACTTAATAAAACAGAATGGTATATATTACTGTTTGAATATGCTTGCCACATGAAAAGTGGCACTATTAGTAGGTATGGTCTTGTTGGAATAGGTGTGGCCTTGTGAGAGGAAGTGTATCACTGTATAGGAAGGAATGCTCAAGATCCACCAAGGATGGCACGTACCCTCCTGTCTGCTGCCTACAGAAGCCAGTCTCCTATTGCTGCCTTTGGATAAAGGCATAGGACTGTCAACAACACCAGCAACATATTTGCGTGCAGATAGCCATGCTTTCTGCCATGATGAGAATGTACTGGGCCTCTGAAATTTTAAGCAAGCCCCAACTAGATGTTTTCTTTTATGAGATCTGTCTTGGTCATGGTGTCTCTTAAAAGCAATAAAACACTAAGACAGTGTTGCTTCATAAATCCTGAGATTGGCTAGTGAATATCTTCACACTTCGCTATTCATTTTCAAGATTTCATTGACTGCCCATTTTCTTGTCTAGTCCTGAATAGTAATGTCATAAAAATAAATATTTAAGTTTCCTTAGAAACAGAAATAAAAGAATGGTGTCAGCAGACTTTACTTAGTGTCACAAAACTGATGCCAAGAAGTCTACTAGGACTGTGCTATTATCCTGAGGCTGTAATCACCCTGTGTTTCTCAAATGCTCCCATTTCTTCCTTTGAAAGGATCCCTTGACAATCTCAGGGAAACCCAGTATAATCTGTTGAATTATGTGTCTTTTAATTCTCAACGTTCAGTAATAAGTCTTGATTACATCCTTAAAAACTTTTCTCTGTCAGGTAATATAATAGATACAAATGAATGTAGTCTAGAATCTTCAGGATCCAGAACAAATTCAAGGTTTGAAATTAATGAAAACCATAAAGAGGTATAACTTTCAGATTCATCCTAAAATTCTATTACAGTAATTATATATATTTATTTTACAATAAATTTTATTTCTTTGAAAACTTAAAAACATGTTGATGTTGTAAAGTTTGTTCAACCTGTACATCAGTAGAAATATAATTTTCTACTAAGGATGTTTTCACCTTATCTCATATGTACACGTGACTTAAAGGCATATATGAAAAAGATACTTATGCATATTTGACTACATATACACATTTGTATATGTGTGTAGTAGTTTTCATTATTGAATATTTATCTGCTTTGTCAAATTTGGTTTCATCTTGGTAAGTTTTCCAAGCTGGCAATCATTTTTAAATGAGCCTTCACTTTCAACACCTTTTTAGATTATATTAATTGCTGTAGTGGAAAGAGCTGACATTATTGAGAAATCATGTGCTTATATGTGATTTATTCTGAACAGTGCATTGTCTTTAGTTCAGTTTAGTGGTCTTTTTTCTTCTTTGATAATCTAGAGTTTTATTTTTCTTAATAATGTAGTAAGTCAACAAAAATCATTAGAGTTGATTTCTAAACATATATGTGTGTCTGTTTGTATACATTCTATTTAGTTTTTACAGGGTTTCTCTTTTGATATTTAATAATGTACATATTAATATGACCTCTATATGAGAACTGGTGCCAGATAAGACTTAGAAGTGGAGGGTGTGAGTGTGTGTGTGTGTGTGTGTGTGTGTGTGTGTGTGTGTGTGTGTATGTGAATGTGGTGGTAATGTAGTAGTGAAACTTTCCAAATTAATATTTAGTGGGCTAGAATTAGATTTATTTAATTAGGTTCCTATTATCAGTAGAGTTATCTAAGATAGCTACCTATATTAATAGAGTAGATGGATAATACAAATTATTAAGCAGAATTATGTAGGCTATAAGCAGATATTGAAACACAAAATTATCCAGGGAAAAGGGAATAGAGATAAGACATATATTAAAACCATCAAGACTATTGGTTCAGATTCAATTTAAGACATTTTACTATTCACACAGCTGAGCAGACACAAAGATCTTTCTCTTGATGACATGAATTGTGTTAATTTAAGGCTACACCTACGAAGTGCTTGAAATTAAGTGAAAGTTATCATCAAAGAGGAAATGCATAAGCCCAGCAGAACTGAGTAGAAATAACTAAGCTTTTCTTTTCTTCCTCCTATAGAACACACACACACACATACACACACATAAACACACACACACACACACACACACACACACACACATATATATATATATATATATATATATATATATATATATATATATGTAATGTCAAAAATACATTTCAACATGTAATAACGCTACAAAATATAACAGAGATTGTAGATGTTATAACAATGTTGATAATAAAGTAAAAGCAAAACGAATTTTACAGAGAATTTAAAATTATAATCAAATGGAGAGCAAGTTCAAGATACTTATACACTGCATAAATGGCTTCAAAGCAAGATCATGGTGAATCAGAAGACAGAGTTCCTCTCAAAAGCTTGCCAACCAACTCCGAAAAACTATACTTGAAGCCATCCCACTAAAATCAGGGACAAGACTAAGATGCCCATTCTAGCCATATCTGCTCAATATAGTACTCAAAGTGCTATCTAGAACAATAAGACAACAAAAAGAGATCAAGGTGATAAAAACTGACAAAGAAGAAATAAAGGTATCACTATTTGCAGATGAGATGATAGTATACATAAGTGACCCAAAATATTCTACCAGAGAACTTCTTCCACTGATTAACAACTTCAGCAAAGTGACTAGATATAAAATTAACTCAAATAAATTAGTACCCTTACTTTATACAAGTGATAAACAGGCAGAGAAAGAAATTAGGGAAACAATCCCCTTCACAATAGCCACAAGTAATATAAAATATCTTGGGGCAACTGTAACCAAACAAGTGAAAGATCTGTATGACAATAACTTCAAGTCTCTCTAGAAATTGAAGAAGATCTAAGAAAATAGAGAAAATTTCCATGCTCATGGACTGCCAGAATTAACATAGTAAAACATGTCCATCCAACCAAAGGCAATCTATAGATTCAGTGTAATCCCCATCAAAATTCCAAGGCAATTCTAATACATGAAAAGAGCAATTCTCAATTTCATCTGGAAAGGGAAAAAAATAGAATAACTAAAACAATTTCTTTAGATATTTTCTTTAGTTACATTTCAAATGCTATCTACTTTCCTGGCTTCCCCTCCATAACCCCCCTTCTCCATCTCCCCTCCCCCTACTGTGGGAATCACCATCTCTGACCCCAAGTTATACTACAGAGCAACAGTGTTAAAAGTGCATGGCATTGGTACAGAGACAGACACAGAAACAAAACCACACACTTTTGGATATTTGATCTTTAACAAAGAAGCCAAAAAATATGCAATGGAAAAAAGAAAACATCATCAATAAATGGTGCTAGTGTAACTGGCTGTCTTTTTTTTTTTTTTTTTTTTTTTTGTAGAAAAATGAAAGTAGACCTATATTTGTCACCTTGCATGAAGCTCAAGACAAAGTGGATCAAGGACCTCAAAATAAAACAAGATACACTGAATCTAACAAAAAAGAAAGTGAGAAGGAGCCTTTAACTCATCGGAACAGAGGGGAATTTCCTAAACAGAACTCTAATGGCTCATGCTCTAAGACCAAGAATTGATAAATGGAACCTCATACTTCTGTAAGGCAAAGGACATAGTCAATAGGACAAATCGGCAACACACAGATTTGGGGTGAAAAAAATCATTCACTGACTCCACATCCGATAGAGGGCTAATATCCAAAATATACAATGAACTCAAGAAGCTAGCCACCAGAAAACCAAAATATACAATTAAAAATAGTTGGGTATAGAACTAAACAGAGCATTCACAACAGAGGAATCTTGAATGGATGAGAGTCATCTAAAGAGATGTTCAAAGTTCTTAGTGATCAGAGAAATGCAAAATAAAACGACCTTGAGATTCTACTTTACATCAATCAGAATATCTAAGATCAAAACCTCAGGTGACAGCACATATTGGTGAGGATGTTGAGAAAGAGGAACACTATTCCATTGCTGGTGAGATTGCAACTGGTACAACCACTCTGGAAATCAATTTGGAGGTTCCTCAGAAAATTAGAAGTAGATCTACCTGAAGACCCAGCTATACTATTCTTGGGAATATACCCAAAAGATGCCCCACTATGGCACAGGGGAACATGTTTCACTATGTTCATAGCTTCTTTATTTGTGATAGCTGGAAGTGGAAACAAGCCAGATATCCCATGGCGGAAGAATGGATACAGAATATGTGGTTCATTTACACAATGGAATAATACTCAGCTACTAAGAATGAGGACATCCTGAGTTTTGCAGGCAAATGAATGGAAGTAGAAAATATTATAGTGAGTGAGGTAACTCAGACCCAATAAAACATGCATGGTATGTACTCACTAATAAGTGGGTAGCAGCCAAAAATTAAGTACAGAATACCCAAGATACAGTCCATAGAACTTAAAAAGATCAACAAGCTGAAGGGCTCACATGAGCATGCCCCCGTCCCACTTGATTGAGAGAAGAAAGCAATTAAAAGAGGGAAAGGAAGGAGGGACTTAGGTGGGAAAGAGGACTG
>LR751403.1:85605-175331 GCA_902729485.2 Mus minutoides | reverse complement strand
AAAAAAAAAAAGTGGATTGGAAAATAAAACTTTGCCTTCAGTCTCAGAATGGACTGGGGTCACGCTACAATGTTGTCTAACTGTCTTTTTTCTTTTTAATCCTCGCTCCTGCGCTGGAGAACCTGTTGACTGACTGAGCGGGCTTGGTCAGACTTAACAGGATATAGAGAAAGTATTTGGGATTTTTCAAAGGCTCTTTAAAAGATGGCAACACCTGGGCACAGCAGCATGTGCCTTTATTCCTAGCATGTGCTGGTTTGGGTGAGAACGGCCCCCATATGCTGATATATTTGAATGCTTGGTCCTAGATGGTAGAACTTTTTGGGAAGGATTAGGAGGCGTGGACTTGTTAGAGGAGGTGTGTCACTAGGGTGGGCTGTGAAGTTTCAGAAGCCCACACCACTCCCAGTTACCTCTCTGTGTCTATCTGCTTGCCTCTGCCTTTCTCTCTGCTTGTGGCAATTTTGTTGCCCATATTTTTATATGCTTGTGGAGCAGATGTAATCTTTCAGCTATTGTTACAGTGCTTGCTGTTTGCTACCATGCTCCTCACCATGATGGTTACAAACTCTACTCCTTCTGGAACCGTGAGCCCCAAATTAAACCGTTTTGTTTATAAGTTGCCTTGGTCATGGTGCTTTATTGCATCAACTGGAAAGTAGCTAAGCACAAAGATAGAGGCAGGTGGATCTCTGTGAGTTCAAGGTCAGCAGTTTGATCCATATAGACGTCCTGCCAGGGCTACACAGTGAGACTCTGGCTTGGGGGATGGAGGAAGGGAGAAAAAGGTGGCAATGAATAAATTGCCCACAGTGTGTGAGTCCTTTGCCAGAAACTCCAGCCTAGCTAGCTGGTGTACTGTTATCATTCTACCAGCCTGGAAAATGTAACTTTATGTTACTTACTGGCTTGCTTCTCCTGGCTTGCTCAGACTGCTCTCTTATAGAACCCAAGACTACCAGCCCAGGGATGACACCACCTACAAGGGGCCCTTCCCCCTTGGTCACTAATTGAGAAAATGCCTTACAGCTGGATCTCATGGAGACATTTCCCCAACTGAAGCTCCTTTCTCTGTGGTAACTCCAGCTGTGTCAAGTTGACACAAAACTAGCCAGTACAATTGACCCCTTGTCAACTTGACATACAAACACATCACTATTAAGCCTCAACCCTTACTTTCTTATTCATTCCCAAGATCTAAATAACTTTAAAAGTCCCACAGTCTTTGCAAATTCTTTTTGTTTTGTTTTGTTTTGTTTTGTTTTGTTTTGTTTTCAAGACAGGGTTTCTCTGTATAGCCCTGGCAGTCCTGGAACTCACTTTGTAGACTAGGCTGGCCTCCAACTCAGAAATCTGCCTACCTCTGCCTCCCGAGTGCTGGGATTAAAGGCATGCGCCACCATGTCTGGGTCTGGCGCAAATTCTTAAAATTTCAATCTCTCTTAAAATCCAGTCTTTACAATTAAAAGTCTCTTAACTGTGGGTTCCACTAAAATACTTCCTTTAAGAGGGAAAAGCATCAGGGCACAATGAAAAGCAAAATCAAACTCCAACTGTCCAATGTCTGGGATCCACTCACAATCTTCTGGATTCCTCCAAGGGCTTAGGTCACATCTCCAGCTCTTTGTAGCATACACCTCATCCTCTAGGCTCCAGCTGCCTGTACTTCACTGCTGCTGCTGTTCTTGGTGGTCATTCATGGTACTGGCATCTCCAAAACGCTGCTGTCTTCCGCTCTAACTAGGCTTCACCAACAGCCTCTCACAGGCTCTCTTCATGGTGTCAAGCCTTAATCCTTTTGCATGACCCTTTCAGTCCTGGGCCATCAATTGCAACTGAGGCTGCACCTTCACCAATGGCCTTCCATGGCCTCTCACAGTGCCGAGCCTCAGCTGCTGTGCATGACTCCTTCATGCCTTCAAAACCAGTACCACCTGGGTAACTCTTATATATTACCAAGTCCTGCTGCAGCACGAGGTAAGACCTTGGCTATCTCTGGAACACAGCCTCTTTGTGCTTTCAGAAAACACTTCCCAGAAGATGTCACCTCAACGACGCTGGTCTCTTCTTTTTTTTTTTCTTTTCTTTTTTTTTTCTCTTTTTTTTTTTTGTTTGTTTGTTTGTTTGTTTTTCGAGACAGGGTTTTTCTGTATAGCCCCGGCTGTCCTGGAGCTCACTTTGTAGACCAGGCTGGCCTCAAACTCAGAAATCCGCCTGCCTCTGCCTCCTGAGTGCTGGGATTAAAGGCGTGTGCCACCACGCCTGGCTTGCTAGTCTCTTCTTAATCACAGTTTATTTCTTCGATCCAGCTAACCAGCATCAATAGTCCCAATAAGGAAAAGTTTTCACTTTAGTAGTTCTGGTATCTTGTTAATCACAGCTGATTCTTCAGCCCCAGCTAACCAGAACCACAGGATCTTCACAATCAAAATAGCAATGGCCCTAAAAAGAGTCTTTAGTCTTCCCTCTGAAATTTCACAAGCCAGGCCTCCATCTTCTGTACTGTTCTCAACATTATCTTCCAAGCTCCTACACAACATCCCACAGAGCTCTTAACAACGAATGGATCTTCTTGGCCTAAAGTTCCAAAGTCCTTCCACAGTCCTCCCCAAAACATGGTCAGGTTGTCACAGGACTACCCTACTATGCTGGTACCAATTTGTCTTAGTCAGGGTTTCTATTCCTGCCCAAACATCATGACCAAGAACCAAGTTGGAGAGGAAAGGGTTTATTCAGCTTACACTTTCCACATTGCTGTTGATCACCAAAGGAAGTCAGGACTCGAACTCAAGCAGGTCAGGAAGCAGGAGCTGATGCAGAGGCCATGGGGGGATGTAACTTACTGGCTTGCTTCCCCTGGCTTGCTCAGCCTGCTTTCTTTTAGAACCCAAGACTACCAGCCCAGAGATGGCACCACCCACTAGGGGCCCTTCCCCCTTGATCACTAATTGAGAAAATGCCTTACAGCTGGATCTCGTGGAGGCATTTCCTCAACTGAAGCTTCTTTCTCTGTAATAACTCCAGCCTGTGTCAAGTTGACACAAAACTAGCTAGTACACTTTATGTTATGACTGTAAGTAACTAGAATGGCCCTATGTTTTAAAAACACTAGGGGTAGGGGGCTTGGGTTGTAGCTCACTTGGTATACTGCATGCAGAGAAACTAGCACCACATTAACTAGATATGGTGGTGCACATCTGGAATCTCAGAACTTGGGTCTTAAGTTCAAGGGTATTCTCAGCTACTGTAGTGAATTGGAGGCCAGATTTGGAGTATATGAGACCCTACCAAGAAAGAAGGAAAGGAAAGAAGGAAGAATGAATAGAAGGAAGTAGAAAACAAAGCTATAAACATGAAATCTGCCCTGTATTTCAGAATTCCTATTTCTCATATTATTTAATGCACAATAATATTGCCTCTCATCTGACTTGAAAGTGGAGCTGAGATTTGCCCTTTAGGTGCAGTTTGGAGAAACTTGGCCCAGAGAGTGGGTTCTCTTCCACCCCTTTATTTTGCTTTAAATATTTGGTAATTGCACAAAACAGTGTATGAATATATTATGGTGACAAATGATTCAAGCACAGACATAATGAAAACTTGGAGATTCATAGAAGTAATGACTGAGAGTATCCTATATATTCCCTGCTCGCCCTCTCTGTCACACATCGTAATGTTCATGTAATCTTATGACACACACTATTTTTCATGACTATTTTTGCTTATTACATTTGACTTGGAAAAAAATTCCACATGAAAACTGGGAGCCCCCTTTCCTTGTTTCTAAAGCAGAATTTAAGGTGGTTTTTACATTGTGGCCCATGAACCTCTAGAGCAACGGTTCTCAACCTGTGGGTTGCAGCCCCTTTAGGGGATCACATATCAGACATTCTGAATGTCAGATATTTATATAACAATTCTTAATAGTAGCAAAATTACAGTTATGAAATAGCAACAAAAATAATTTTATGGTCTGGGGTTACCACAGCATGAGGAACTGTATTAAAGGGTCACAGCATTAGGAAGGTTGAGAGCCACTGCTCTAGAGAGTCCTCAAAATCAAGACTGTGTGTTGACCTTCACCCTAGTGGCACAGAACTCAGTGAGTAACTGACTCCCCAGTCCTGCTGCTGTGGTCACTGGGCACTGTAACAATATAAAATAAATAGAAAAATTCACTTAAGAAGCTCCTTGATGTAGAAGTTACTACGGTGTGAAATCTTAGCTCCTAAGCAGCTGCTTCTTAATATTCTACTTGAGAGTCAGAGCAGGGATCAAAGGTTCTCGTGACACATCCTGCAATGCCATATTTGTCTGAAGAACAGTGCTCCTGCCTGGGACCTATAAGCTGACCTTGTTGTGTCTCTCACGCAACCTCATTTTTACTTGGAAAGGACATGTTGACATACACATGACAGTCCTCTTGACTTTGAGGGTTGGCAAACATTTCCATAAAAATCAACTGAGTGAGTGAGTCACTTTAAGAAAACAACTGACAGTATTTGCTGCCAGACCCAGTTCTAGTTTTCAATGGGAAAATAAGAATTTGAGTTCTTATTTTCTGTTTTAGGTCCCTTTGCCATCTACAGCGTCTTCATTTCTCAGCACTCAAAGATAGATTTGCTGTGGGTAGAGATTAATGAGCATGGTGCTTAACATAGATATTTAATTTTCAAATACATATTTTTATTCTATGTGTGTGTGCCATCTCACTGGCTCCTGATACATTATAAGAGGAAATGTGTTAGCACTTAAAAGCTCTGTGTAATTTAGCAAACTAATATTTTCCAAATACTGAATGCACTATGTTACCAACTCACACGTGGATAAAAGATTCACTCAAAGAACAAAAGGAAGAGTGGAGTTTTATATAACAGAGTGTTAAAGTGTTAAATTCATATTGATTTGAATTCAGATTACACACTGCAACCTGTAATTAAGAAACTACCACTTACTGATGTTTTATGTAGCATCAAAGAATATCCACAGTTATCTGGAAAGGTTATTGAGAGTCTCCTCTCTTTGAACTGCATATCTCCAGAAGGCAGTTATTCATTAAACAGTGCCATCAGACCAGCATTAAACAGTGCCATCAGAGCAGCAGCGGCTCAATGGGCTGAATGCAGACACAGGTCCTAGTGCTCAGCCGTGATCAAGGCACAGCACCACTATTCTTATGAAATTATTTTGTTTGAGGTATACAATTACTTTTCAGAAGAACACATAGTTTATGTTAACTCGCAGTGGTTTTTATTGTTTTAAATTCATTAATATGTACATTTAATTTTTATTGTTTATTTTTATTTTATGTGTATGAGTGCTTTGCATGTAGGCATGTGTACCAACACCATGTCTGGCGCTCATAGAAGGGCATCAGATTCCCTGGAACTGGAGTTACAGCCAGTTGTGAGCTACCATGGGGATGCTGGTAACTGACCCTCGGTCCTCTGCAAGAGCCAATGCTCTTAACTGATAATCCCTCCAGGCCCCTTGAAATTATTTTTGCTTGGAGAAATACAAATTATCTTTCAAAAAAAATCTGGCTTACGTTAACTTGCAGTGGGTTATCATCATCATTATTAAGTTCATTAATCTAAATACTTTTATTTTTTGTGTGTATGTATATGCATGTATGTGCCAGCACACATATAAAAGTCAGAAGACGGGGGCTGGTGAGATGGCTCAGCGGGTAAGAGCGCCCGACTGCTCTTCTGAAGGTGATGGGTTCAAGTCCCAGCGGCCACATGGTGGCTCACAACCATCCTTAATGAGATCTGGCGCCCTCTTCTGGAGTGACTGAGGACAGCTACAGTGTACTTACATATAATAAATAAGATAAATCTTTAAAAAAAAAAAAGTCAGAAGACAACCTGTTTCTCTCCTTCCATCTTGTGGGTCCTGGAGATAGAACATAGGTCACTAATCTGGCTGCAGTGTCTTTACCTGCTGGGTGATTTCACCAGCCCTGAATATATATTTTACAACGTTCATCAGTGTTCATTTTCAACCTAGTATTGATAATTACAAGCTATATAATTAAAAGCTTGTTGAAGATTTCAATATTTTTGTATTAAAAAATTTTTTTGTATATTATTTGCTTGTTTGGCTTTAAAAATATTTATTTATTTATTTATTTATTATATGTAAGTACACTGTAGCTGTCTTCAGACACCCAGAAGAGGGCATCAGATCTCATTACGGATGGTTGTGATCCACCATGTGGTTGCTGGGATTTGAACTCAAGACCTTCAGAAGAGCAGTCAGTGCTCTTAACCTCTGAGCCATCTCTCCAGCCCTGTTTGGCTTTTTTTGAGACAGGATTTCTTTGTGCAGCCCTGGCTATCCTGGAACTTACTCTGTAGACAAGGCTGACCTCAAACTCAGATCTGCCTGCCTCTGCCCTGAGTGCTACGCTTAAAGACATGATGTGCCTCCACTACTTGGCTGAGGAGTTCAATAATTTTTTTTTTTAGTTTTTCGAGACAGGGTTTCTCTGTATAGCCCTGGCTGTCCTGGAACTCACTTTGTAGACCAGGCTGGCCTCGAGCTCAGAAATCTGCCTGCCTCTGCCTCCCGAGTGCTGGGATTAAAGGTGTGCACCACCACTGGGGTGGTTGCTGGGATTTGAACTCAGGACCTTCAGTAAGTGCTCTTACCTGCTGAGCCATCTTGCCAGCCCCCAAATTCAATACTTTTTAAGACTATGAAGATGTGGGGCTGGTGAGATGACTCAGTGGTTAAGAGCATTGACTGCTTTTTCAGAGGTCCAAGCTCAATTCCCAGCAACCACATGGCAGCTCACAACCATCCATAATGAGATCTGATGCCCACTTCTGGGGTGTCTGAAGATAGCTACAGTGTACTTACATAAAATAAATTTTAAAAAACCATATATATATATATATATATATATATATATATATATATATATATATGCTGATATCAGGTCTGGAAGATGCTATAAATAATGAACACCTAGATCATGAATGAAACGCCTATGAACGACTCTATCTTAGCCCAAACAAGCAGCTCAGGAGTCATTCAAGGACCAAAAATGCATGCAGATTGTTCTTGTGCCTGTCTCTGGTAGAGCCTACCAATCCTCTGTCTGTCTGTCTGTCTGTCTCTCTTTCTCTCAGTAAAATGTAACTTGAAAATTTTATTTTATTTTTTTAAGATTTATTTATTATTATTCATAAGTACACTGTAGCTGTCCTCAGACACAGCAGAAGAGGGTGTCAGTGATTACCAGTGATTGTGAGCCACCATATGATTGGCTGGGATTTGAACTCAGGACCTTTGGAAGAGCAGTGTCGGTGCTCTTAACTGTTGAGCCATCTCTCCAGCTCCTGAAAATTTTAAATTAAGATTTCTGTTTTAGAGTTTCATTGCTGTGAAGAGAAACCATGATTATAGCAACTCTTTTTTTTTCCCCTTGTTCCGGTCAACCCTGATCCCTCTGCTGGCTCCCGCCGGCTCCACTGGCCAGCTCCACTCGCTCCTGGCAGCCCCCGTATGCCCCCGCTTGTTCCAGCCTGCGCGCTCGCTCCAGTCGGCCCCACTCGCTCCTATTGGCTCTGCTTGCTCCGGTTGGCCCTGCTCGTTCTGGCCATCCCTGTTCGGCCCCACTAGCTCCGGCCATCCCCGCTTGCTCCGGCCATCCCCGTTCGGCTCCGCTCACTTCGGTTGGTCTCTCCGGTCCAAGGATTCATTTCTTATTATTCTTCATAAGTACGCTGTAGCACCAGAGGAGGGCGTCAGATCTTGTTAAGGGTGGTTGTAAGCCACCATGTGGTTGCTGGGATTTGAACTCATCACCTTCAGAAGAGCAGTCGGGTGCTCTAACCTGCTGAGCCATCTCACCAGCCCCCAGCAACTCTTATAAAGGAAAACATTTGCCAGGCAGTGGTGGTGCATGCCTTTAATCTCATCACTTGGGAGGCAGAGGCAGGCGGATTTCTGAGTTCAAGGCCAGCCTGGTCTACAGAGTGAGTTCTAGGACAGCCAGGGCTATACAGAGAACCCTGCTTCGAAAAACTAACTAACTAACTAACTAACTAACTAACTAACTAACTAACTAACTAACTAACTAACTTTAATTGGGGCTGGCTTACAGTTTAGAGGTTTAATCCATTATGTTATGGTTGGAAGCATGGCAGGTTGTAGGCAGAGAAGAAGCTGTGAGTTCTACATCTGGATCTGCAGGCAGCAAGAAGAGAACTGAGACACACTTCCTCCAACAAAGCCACACCTAACTCCAGCAAGGCCACGCCTTCTAATTGTGCTACTTCCTGTGAGTCTATGGGGGCCATTTTCTTTTAAGCCAGCACAATGCTGAGCTGGGATGTCCCTCAGTTGATAGAATGTTTGCCTAATGTGCACAGAGACCTGGAGCTGATCCCAAGCACCGCACAAGCTAGGTGTGATGGTACTTGCCTGTAATTCTAGCATTTGAGTGATTAAGGCAGTTCAAGGTTATCCTTGGCTACATGGTGCCATCCAAGGGTATGTAAGTCCATGTCTCAAAAAAAATAAATTAAATTGCTACATTTTTATGTTTGGACACTGAACTTGCTGTAATCTGAGCTTCGGCTGTCAAAACCCTCCCTGGTGATGGCTCAGAGTATAGTATCATAAAACAAAGCAAGGCCTTGAGACTTGAGTTCTATCCACTCTTTGAAGCTCTCAGCCCACACACTGAGGCCTCTCATTTATGTCCCCTAGCATCGAATTTGGACAACATGTCCAGAGATCACCTCTCCACTTCTTCTTTTTTCTTTCTCCTTTCATTTCAGGTATTGTTATCTCTGAAACCCCCGAGAACACGCCTTTTAATTTCTCATTGGCCCGCACCCTGCTGCAAAACCATGTAGGAGGGTGGGAGCCAAGAAGATGAGGTCACCACAGTTTTCCTTCCTGCTGCTAGGAGCAAATCATCCTCAGAACCCTGCCCCAGCAAGAGTGGGTACCATATAATCTGGTTCTGCAAGGAGAGAAGACAGAGGGACTGGATCCTGTTGAGATTTTTATAGAGGGTTGGAGATCTATTTCTGGAAATCTCTGAAGTGGTGGGAGTTGAAGTCCCTTGTTATCTCCTCAAAAAGGTTAATATTTTGCTTTGAAAAATGAGTATCAAAAAAAGTTCAAGGTTGCCAAGGCAGAAGGCAGTAAGGCAGGATAGAAATCCAGGCTTTCTATTTTCTTCATATTTTAAAATGTTTGTGTGTTTGCTTATCTTAAAATGGGACCTTTCTATATAACCCTGGTTGGCCTAGTCCTCACTATGTACCCCAGGCTATCCTTACCCCAGGCTATCCTTACCCCAACTCATAGCTAGATCACTGTTTTAGCCTCCTGAATAATGGGCTCACATGTGCACAACCATGCATGGCTTCTTATCCTTTTTAAATTAAAAAACATTTTAATATTTCCTTGAATATACTGTAAGAGAGCAGCAGCTGGCCAGTAGCTAATAGGCCACCCATTAGCTACTTTCTTTACACTAACCTTTCAACTGACTTATATGTAGTTATATTTTCTTGTGGTCATGGCATTATAAATCCATATGTGCATCAATATTCAATGATCCAATCAGGGTGTGTCTTAGGGTATTACTGCTGTGAAGAGACTCCATGACCAAAGCAACTCTTGTAAGGACAACATTTAATTAGGGCTGGTTTACAGGTTCTGAGAGTCAGTCCATTATCATCAAGGTGGGAGCATGGCAGCATCCAGGCAGGCATGGTGCAGGAGGGGCTGAGAGTTCTATATCTTCATCTGAAGGCTGCTAGCAGAATACACACTTCCAGGCAGCTAGGACTAGGGTATTAAACCCAAGCCCACAGTGACACACCTACTCCAACAATGCCACATCTACTCTAACAGGGCTACACCTTCTAATCGTGCCACTCCCTGAGCCGAACATATATAAACTATCACAGGGTGTCTTAGGGTTTCATTGTTGTGAACCGACACCATAACCATGGCAACTCTTATAAAGGCAAATATTTAATTGTGGCTAGCTTACATGTTCAGAGGTTCAGTCAATCCATTATCATGGCAGGAAGCATGGCAGTGTGCAGACAGACATGGTGCTGGAGGAGCTGAGAGTTCTACTTCTTCATCCACAGGCAGCTGAAGGGGACTATCTTTTGCAGGCAGCTAGGAGGAGACTCACCACACTGGGCAGAGCCTGAGCATAGGAGGAGACCTCAAAGTCCACTTTTATAATGATAGACTTCCTCCAACAAAGCCACACCTCCTAATAGTGCCACTCCCCATGGCACAAGCATGACCACAAGCAGAGCATTCAAACACCTAAGTCTATGCGGGCCAAACCTATTCAAACCACCACACAGGGTAATCAGCATTTCATCTCATGAATGTTGCTGCTAGATTGGAGCCTTCTTACCCTCTCCCCCTTCAGTGATTTTCAGATATGTAATTAAATCATTAGCGAGTCCAGGGCTTCCTAAGGCCTGTAGCTATGTCTTTCATGTTCAGCCCTGGCTTCTGTGGGGAAAGATGTGATTAGTGCCCCAGGGACTCGTGGAAATTTCATCTCTATCTCTAATTTACAGGAAATAAGCCTTCTCTTAGCTTCAGCTTCCCCGTTTGTATAACGCAGAGATTAGATATGAAATGGCCAAGGTTGCGTCGAACTCTAACATTTGTTGATTTGGTGTATCCAAAGGAGGCCTGATCCCCAGAAAAAAAGTGAGAGATGGGCAAGGAGAGGAAAGAAGGGAGTGAGGAAATGAGGGAAGGGGAAAGAAAGGAGGAGGGGGAGGGAAGGAGAGAAAAGGGAAAGGGAAGGGAAGGGAAGGGAAGGGAAGGGAAGGGAAGGGAAGGGAAGGGAAGGGAAGGGAAGAGGTGGGAGAAAGGAAGGGAGAGGGAGGGGAGAGAGGAAGGCAAGGGAAGAAAAGGGAATGGGGAAAGGAGGGGAGAGAAGGGAAGAAGGAGGTGAGGGAAGAAAGAGGGAGGGGAGAAGAGGGAAGAGAGGGGAGCAGCCCTTGTGTTTGCCCAGAACAGAAGCCAGGAGGCATGAAGGCTTTGGTTCCACCTATTTCTGGCTCATGAGTTCATCCTGAGGTCTATGCCAACCCCCTGTGGTTTTTCATCTTTCCACCCCAGTCAACATGACAAAATGACTAAAAATACAGTGCACCCCACAGTCTGGCCACCCGGCCAACACCCTCCCTTGAATCGACTCATTTTCTGACTTAGGTGTGAGGTGGAAGAGAGCCAGGGGCAGGCTGTATTTGGAAGTTTTGACTCTCTGGCACTCCTCCAGGCTAAAGTCTGAACTCCAGTCTCCTTATATGAAATAAAGTGTAGATGAGAAACTGACCACAGACCGAGGGCTGGGTCCGTATCAGTTTCTACTTCCCTGGCCCTTTCCTCCACTTGGGCCCTTCTGAAAGTTTCTGTCACTAAGAAAGCTTATCCCTGGGTTGTGTGCTAAGTGAGGGATGAAGGCTACTCTCATCAGTTTTAATTGTCAGCCTGGCAATGAATAGAGTCATCCTCCACTGAGGAATTGACTTGATCAGATTATCCTGGGGTCATGTATATGGGAGACTCTCTTGGTTGTTAATTGATGGATGAGGCTGGGTCCACTGTGAGCAGCACTATGCTCTTCCCCTGGTGGTCCTGGGCTGTGAAAGAAGGCTAGCTAAGCCTAAGCCAGCGAGCGGGCCAGCACACACTGTGTATACATTGCTTACCCTTCAAGTTTCTGCTCTGACTTCCTTCAATGTTGAACAGTAACTTGTAAGATGAAATCCTCCCTAAGTTGCTTTTGGTCAGTGAGCCTGGTCTTTAGCAATCCCTCAGTATGACTCTGCAGGTGTTTTTGGAGCCATGACTCCTGGGCAGGAGTCTAGTCCTCTTTCCCACGCCTCCCCTTGCTTCATTTATGGCCCTCTAAGGGCTACTTCCAGGTGGGGTCCCCTATTTTCTGCATCACCTGACTCCATGAAGTGGGGTGATCCTCTTTGTTTTTTGTTTTTTGTTTTTTTGGGTTTTTTTTTTTGGTTTTTTCGAGACAGGGTTTTTCTGTATAGCCCTGGCTGTCCTGGAACTCACTTTGTAGATCAGGCTGGCCTCGAACTCAGAAATCCGCCTGCCTCTGCCTCCCGAGTGCTGGGATTAAAGGCTTGCGCCACCATGCCCGGCTTGTAATTTTATTTTTAATTTTATGAGTATGGATGTTTTGCCTACCTACATGTCTGTGCCCCACATGTATGACTGGTGCTCAGAGAAGTCAGAAGAATGCATTGGATCCTCTGAAACTGGAGTTAGAGATGGTTGCGTATACTGGGACTTGAACCCTGGTTTCTAGAACAGCCAGTGCTCTTACCCTCTGAGCTATGTCTACAGCCCCTATAGTTACTTTTATTTAAAAAGGATCATAGCTGTTTTCCTAACTGGGAGTCCTGGGACAAGCTCCTCCCTCCCTCTCTGCATCCAGATCTCTTCTGGAAGATGGAGACTTGGAGTAAATATTTTCTCCTGGGTTCCCAAGCCCTGCAACTTTGTGCCTCTCTCACCGGGTGACTCCTCTCCTTTCTCCCAGATGTCCTTTATTACTTCAGGGAACTTACACTGTCACCTCTGTGAGCTGGAGTGACCTTCAGTCTCTATTGTCCTCAGTCTTGAGTGGGGCTCATTCTATTTTTAGTGTAGGGTTCTCTGCCCAATCCCTTGCTCAGAAGCAGCATGCCCAGCAGCCAGGGGGGTCCCCTCTTTTGCTCTCCCACCATCACACTCCTGGGATATTCCAGGGTGGGGCAGTGGACTCCACATGGCCTTCTTCACCCAGAGTGTCTGTGGGATGCACAGCCAATGACCTTCTCCATCAGATTGTCTTCCTCTCAGATTCTCTCTCGACTCTGTCCTCCAGCCTTGCAACCACGTGTATGAAATACACGGAAACAGACTGTGTTCAGACTGGAACTCCATCCCATGGTATCTCATCGTGCATATGAAAATATCCCAAGCCGGGCGTGGTGGCGCACGCCTTTAATCCCAGCACTCTGGAGGCAGAGGCAGGCGGATTTCTGAGTTCGAGGCCAGCCTGGTCTACAAAGCTAGTTCCAGGACAGCCAGGGCTATACAGAGAAACCCTGTCTCGAAAAACCACAAAAAAAAAAAAAAAAAAAAGAAAATATCCCAAAACATGACATAAAAATTCCAAACACCTCTGATCACAAGCATTTCAGATAGAAGGTGTTCAGCCTACACTAGAGACCTTTGAAATCAAAGTCAAGGGGTTGTTGAAACAGAGATAATAAATAGCAGGTTGTTAATATGGCTCAATGATTAAGTGCAAGCCTGGTGACCTGAGGCAGTCCCCAGAGCCTATGTAAAAGGTGGCATCATCTGTAATTCCAGCGCTCCTACAATGAGATGCCGAGGCAGTCAGATAGCTTGAAGTATACAGAAACAGCCAGAGACACTGTCTCAATAATGTAGAGGGGAGAACTGACTCCCAAAAGTTGTACCAAAAAAAAAAAAATTACAGGGCCACTTGTGGTAGTACATACCTTTATCCCAGAACTTGGCAGGTGTGCTGGCTAATTGATGCCAACTTGACACAAACTAGTTATCTGAAAGGAGGAAATTAGAAAAATGACCCCATAAGATTTACAAAGGGGTATTTTTTAAAATTAGTCATTGATGGGGGATGGTCCAGCCCATTGTGGGTACCATACCTGGGCTGGGGGTCCTGGGTTCCATAAAAATACAAGTGGTGTAATCCAGTCAGAAGCACCCCTCTGTGGCTTCTGCATCAGCTCCTGCCTCCAGGTTCCTGCCCTGCTTGAGGTCCTATGCTGACTTCCTTTGATGGTGAACAGTGATATGAAATTGTAAGCCAAATAAGCCATTTCCTTCCCAATATGCTTTGCTCATGGTGTTTTGTCACAGCAATAGTAACCCTGACCAGAACAGAAGCTGGTATGAGCATAGTGGGGTATTGCTATGACAGACCTGACCATGTTGTTTTGGGGTTATGGAAGGAGTTTGGAATTTTGGGTGAGAAGAGCCTTTGAATGTTCAAGGCTTGGTGAGCTATTCTGTGGGAGCTTGAAAGATAAGAATCTTGAGAGAGATAGACAGATGTCAGGGCCCTGGCATGTGACGTTTCAGAGGGATGTTTGAGGGTCTATCAGGGCCATTTGTTATTTCGAGTTACTCTGTGGTTCCAGTCAGCTATGGCTGAAAATTGAGCTGTGATTGACAAGATACCAGAGCCACTAAAGTGAAACCTTTGCTTTACTGGGGCAGTTGATGCTGATTAGCTGGAGCTGAGAAATTAGTGTTGATTACAAAGCGCATCACTGAGGTGAAATCTTCCATGGAGTGTTGCCTCCGAGTCAGCACAGACAAGCTGTGTTCCAGAGGCAACCAAGGTTGTACTCTGTGCTGGCAGTGGTCCTTGTTAGAGTAAGGGTCACCCAGATAGTACAGGTTTTGAAGGTGTGAAGGGGTCATGGAGATGAACTGAGGCTTGGCACTGTGTGGCAGGGCTGCAGTCCCTGAAAAGAGCCCAAGAAAGGCTAACATTGAAAGTGCAGCCCAGTTGCAGCAGAGACCCCAGTGTTTTAGAGATGCCAGTACCATGGGATGAGCATCAAGAACAGCAGAGGAGGGAAGCTGGCCTAAGCCTAGGAGACAAGCTGTGTGTGCTGCAGAGGGCAGAGCTGGAGAAGTGACCCAAGCCCTATCTATGGAGGAGCCCAGATGATCGCTAGTAAATCTTAGACATCGGACATTGAGTTATTTACACTGTTGGAGTTTGGTTTGGCCTTGTTCAGATTGTGACTGTGTCCTGGTTCTTCCCTCTTGATGTGAGAAAGTATTTGATTTATTTTTAATTTTACAGGAGCCCATAGCTGAAGGACTTTGAATTTTAAAAGACTTTGGATTTTAAAAGAGATTGGCATTTTAAAGAGACTGAATGGGCTGGAGAGATGGCTCAGTGGGTAAGAGCAATGACTATGCTTCTGAAGGTCCTGAGTTCAAATCCCAGCAACCACATGGTGGCTCACAACCATCTGTAATGAGATTTGATGCCCTCTCTGGTGTGTCTGAAGACAGCTACAGTGTACTTATGTATAATAATAAATAAATCTTAAAAAAATAAAGATACTGAATTCCTCCCCCCCCCCGTGAAAATTGGTTTATTTATTTATTTATTTATTTATTCTTTTTTTATTTATTAGATATTTTCTTCATTTACATTTCAAATGCTATCCTAAAAGTCCCCTATACCCTCCCCCTGCCCTGTTCCCCTACCCGCTCAATCCCACTTCTTGGCCCTGGCATTCCCCTGTACTGGGGCATATAAAGTTTGCTAGGCCAAGGGGCCTCTCTTCCCACTGATGGCTGACTAGGCCATCTTCTGCTACATATGCAACTAGAGACACGAGCTCTGGGGGTACTGGTTAGTTCATATGGTTGTTCTACCTATAGGGTTGCAGACCCCTTCAGCTCTTGGGTACTTTCTCTAGCTCCTATATTGGGGGGAGACTGAATTTTTAAGGGTTTAATTTTTTAAAATGTATTTACTTTTAGTGCGTTGGTGTTTTGCTTGTATGTATGTCTATGTGAGGGTATTGGGTCCCTTAGAATTAGAGTTACAGATAGCTACAAGCTGCCATGTGGGTACTGGGAGTTGAACCTGAGTCCTTAGGGGAAGCAGCCAGTGTTCTTAACTATTGAGCAATTTCTCTAACCCCCAGAGTTTGAATTTTTAAAGACTATAGGACTTTTTTTTTTTTTAAGATTTATTTATTATTATATCTAAGCACACTGTAGCTGTCTTCAGATGCACCAGCACCAGAAGAGGGTGTCAGATCTCATTAGAGATGGTTGTGAGCCACCATGTGGTTGCTGGGATTTGAACTCAGGACCTTCAGAAGAATAGTCAGTGCTCTTAACCGCTGAGCCATCTCTCCAGCCCGACTATAGGACTTTTAAAGTTTGAAATGTTAGCCGGGCGTGGTGGCGCACACCTTTAATCCCAGCACTGGGGAGGCAGAGACAGGCGGATTTCTGAGTTCAAGGCCAGCCTGGTCTACAAAGTGACTTCCAGGACAGCCATGGCTATACAGAGAAACCCTGTCTTGAAAAAAAAAATGAAATGTTTGTATCTTAATATTGTTATTAATAAGTGATATTGGAGGGCTGGAGAGATGGCTCAGTGGTTAAGAGCACCGACTACTCTTCTAAAGGTCCTGAGTTCAAATCCCAGCAACCACATGGTGGCTCACAACCATCCATAATGAGATCTGACTCCCTCTTTTTGAGTGTTTGAAGACAGCTACAGTGTACTTACATATAATAAATAAATAATAAAAAAAAGTGATATTGGAGAAGCACAAGTAAGAAAAGGTTCTGGCTTAGCCTGGCTGTACTTGTGTGTCATGCTGACAAGGGGTCAGTTGTGCTGGCTGGTTTTATGTCAACTTGACACAAGCAAGGGTTTTCTGTAAATAGAGAACCTCATCTGAGAAAATACCCCCAAAAGATCTAACTGTAAGACATTTTCTTAATTAGTGATTGACGTGGGAGGGCCCTGCCCATTGCGGGCTGTGTCATCCCTGGGCTGCTGGTCCTGGGTTCTATAAGAAAGCAGGCTGAGCAAGCCAGTGAGTATCATTGCTCCATGGCCTGTGTATCAGCTCCTGCCTCCAGATTCCAGTGATAGTCTCTGGCGTGGAAATGTAAGCCAAATAAACCGTTTCCTCTCCAAGTTACTTTTGGTCATGGTGTTTCAGCATAGCAATAGTAACCCTAAGTCAGGAGGCAGACACTAAGAGAATGAGTTAGAGGCCATCTTGGTGGTCTACATAGTGAGTTCTAGGCCAGCCAATATTTTGAGACCTTCAAATAGTACAATCAAAACAAAACAATGTAAATACAAAATAAATACAAAAAAGTGATCACATTTATTTTTTGGTGTGTGCACGTGCACATACCATGACCTACATACACATGGAGGTCAGAGGACAACTTGCAGGGTTGGCTCCCTTCCCCTGCCATGTGGATCTCTAATACCAAATTCAATGTGTTGGGTTTCGTGGCTGTCGTCTTTACCTCTGGAGCAATCTCAACACTCTCACAGTCATTTTGACTTGACTACTCTACCTGTCCCACTCTGTCAAGTGAGCCATCAAAATCATTTGTAACAAGATTATCTTTTGCACTAGGCTGATATCTGTCCAGCCGCATAGCTGGATGAATAAGGGTCTATTTGCAGAAGACCCTGAGGTGGAGTCAGAGTTTGTCAATGAAAGGATCTTGTAGTCAAGGGTGTACAAAAGAGTATGCAGAAATGAGATGAGAAAATGACCGCTATGTTAGAGAGTGAACTTGAACTTTTTAGACCCTAGAACTCTTGTGTTGTGGGGTATCTCAAACAATACCACGAGCTTCCTGAGAGCGGGCAGAATCATATTGCTATTCAGCTGTATATGTGTCCACAAGGAGCTCTATTTGGGGAATGCTGATCTGTATAGCCCTGGCTGTCCTGGAACTCACTTTGTAGACCAGGCTGGCCTCGAACTTAGAAATCTGCCTGTCTCTGCCTCCCAAGTGCTGGGACTAAAGGTGTGTGCAACCACCGCCCGGCTGTGTTTAGTTTCTTATTTAGAAAATTATCTGCCCATATATTTGTCCCCCCCCCTTAAATATTCTATGTTGTTTTATGGTTCTTAGAAAATCCTTGACATAAATTCTTTATCTTGTTTTGTGTGCATTTTTCATAGTAAGTCTTAACTTTGCTTGTGTCTTTTGTTGTACAAAAGCTTCCTTGTGTATGACTTTTGTCCACACCAAGGCTATAGATGTGCTTTTTAATTTTTTTCATAATTACTTAATAATTTTTTTTTTTTTTTTGGTTTTCGAGACAGGGTTTCTCTGTGTAGCTCTGGCTGTCCTGAAACTCACTTTGTAGATCAGTCTGGCCTCAAACTCAGAAATCTGCCTGCCTTTGCCTCCCAAGTGCTGGAATTAAAGGCGTGCGCCACCACGCCTGGCTAATAAGTTTTTTTTTAAGGGGCCTGTTTGCTTAATATTAAGTCTTGGGTTCTTATGTATTCCTCCATACTAAGATAGGGGTGTGGGGGGGGGCATATGTGTGTGCATTTGTGTGTGTTGTTGTTGTTTTGAGATAGAATTTCACTGTATGCCCCTGGTTGTTCTGGAACTTGCTGAGTAGACCAGGCTGCCCTCAGACTCACAGAGATCTGCCTGCCTTTGACTTCTGAGTGCTGGGACTAAAGGCATATGTCATCATGCCCAGATTAATAATGCATTTTTCATATGCAGAGATAATTGCTACTTCTCGCCTTGCTTAGTTATGGTACCATTCTATGAAGAACTACATCTCCTTAGGAGTCTTCTCAGCCTTGTTCTGATTCATGTGTGAATCTTCCCAGTCCTTTTGGCTTGGTGCTCTGCAGGTCCATTTCTGCATCAGCACACTTTTGGTTTCAGACAAGGGTCTTTGTGAATACAGCTCTAACTCACTTGTTCAGAAATTATCAGAGATGAGGTTCTTATTTCTTAGCTCCAAGGTCAGGACATTTTGTAATGCAGTCACTGCCTATTTCTGACCTTCATCCATCTTCCACCCCCACCTCTCCAACCCCTTTGTCTCAATCACTCACTCTAATTTTGATCAATTTGTTGTCTGTCAAAGCCACACAGGTTTTGTATTCCTGCCTTTTGTTAACTGTTTGGAAACACTTTCTAGAAGCTTCCTGCCTTAGGGTTTTACTCCTGTGAACAGACACCGTGACAAAGGCAACTCTTATGAGGGCAACATTTAATTGGGGCTGGCTTACAGGTTCAGAGATTCAGTCCATTATCATCAAGGTGGGAGCATGGCAGTGTCCAAGCAGGAATGGTGCAGGTCAGGCTGAGAGCTCTACATCTTCATCTGAAAGCCAATAGGAGAAGTCAGGATTCCAGGCAGGCAGCTAGGACAAGGGTTTTTTTTTTTTTTTTTTTTTTTTTTTTTTTTTTTTTGGTTTTTCGAGACAGGGTTTCTCTGTATAGCCCTGGCTGTCCTGGAACTCACTTTGCAGACCAGGCTAGCCTCGAACTCAGAAATCCGCCTGTCTCTGCCTCCCGAGTGCTGGGATTAAAAGCGTGCACCACCACACCCGGCTAAGGACAAGGGTTTTAAAGCCCACATCCACAGTAACACACCTGCTCCAAGAAGGCCACACCTACTCCAACAAGGCCACACCTCCTAATGGTGCCATGCCCTGGGATGAGCATATACAAACCATCACACTTCCCTAGCTCCCCAGCCACATCCTCCTCTGTGCTCGCTAGCACTCTGCCTGTTTCTCTCACAGCTCTGAAGATGTCTGCTCACAGCTTCAATAATCAGCCCAGGCTCTTTCATAGAAGGAGGGCATCCCATTCATTTGTACATTTGCTGTTCCTTCGGGATCCACCTGGCCAGGTCTAGCTTGTTTGTGATGTGCAGTCGTATTACCAGGTGGGTCACTGAATGCCTGCTATGTGCCACCCACTCTCCTGTTGCAGACAAAGTATCCTCCGAGTCTCACTCTTCAGATCAGGTCAGATCAGGACTCTGAGGCTCAGGGGAGTGGCATATAGCCCACGTTGATCCCTAAGTACGCATCAGCTGATCCACAGGCTGTGTGTGTGTTTGTGTGTTTGTGTTTGTGTGTGTGTGTGTGTGTGTGTGTGTGTGTGTGTGTGTGTGTGTATGTGTGAGATGGGGACTATGCTGCCCCACTCAGCTTTGTTCACGGATGCTAGGGAATGAAACACTTAATCTTCATGCTTGTGCTACCAGTACAGCATATTTTTGCACACTTAGCTTTCTCCCCAGGTCAAGACCTGGATCTATTTAGTATTCATACTTGTTGATTTTAGAACTAAATTATTCACACCTTCAGTTGACACTGGGGCACAGTAGACATTTCCCAAAGGAGAGAATTAACACTCAGAAGCAGACACATGAAGGGCAGCCTCTGGGAGAGCACTCTGAGGGTTGGACTTCTGGTAGACCTCAGACTTTTGGGGAAACTTTGGTTGGTGTGTGCAGGCCAGTTTCCACTATGTTGTCAGGGAAACAAGGTACTCTGTCATAGCTGCTTACCACAGCAGGGTTGCCAACACTCACCACACCCAGCTTGCATGCCACTTTGGTTTTGTGTTGTGGGCTTGTTCTCCAGGGTGTGAGGGACTGCCTCAGTGAGCTCATCTTTACTGGTCTCTGAGTGCCACCCATTGATGTGCCTTGGCACTGAGCTTTCACCACTGGCTCCAGGGGAGATATAGAAGGTTGATGGTCCCCACCCAAGTGTCCTGGTTCTTGAGATCCCCATCCTAATGGATCCTGTCTCCCACTAGAGTCATAGATTCTTGTCATGGAGGGCAACCATCAAATGTGGAATAGAAAGTTGACTCAGAGATAGGACGTCAAGAACTCCCCCTCAGCTGGGCATGGTGGTGTATGTCTTTAATCCTAGCACTTGGGAGGCAGAGGCAGAGGCAGAGGCAGAGGCAGAGGCAGAGGCAGAGGCAGAGGCAGAGGCAGAGGCAGAGGCAGAGGCAGAGGCAGAGGCAGAGGCAGAGGCAGAGGCAGAGGCAGAGGCAGAGGCAGGTGCATTTGAATTCGAGTCCAGCCTGGTCTACAAAGTGAGTTCTAGGGCAGACAAGGATACACAGAGAAACCCTGTCTCAAACAAAACAAAATAAAACAAAAACAAAGAAATAAATTCTCCTTGACATCCCTTGGCTCAGCTCACCCCAACTTTTTGGGAAATATTAGAGGCTTAGCAGTCAAGGCTAAGGCAGCAGAAGGTAACAGATGTGAGAGCTCAGAGATTTGGGTCTGAATCCTGGCCCACTGTTAACCCCACTTTTCAAAATTAAGTTCTGCTCTCTTGATCATCAAACATTTACTTTGTGCCAGGCCCAGTGCTGGACTCTGGGGTCACCCAGATAATGAACCCTTCCTTATCTTGCCCATATCATAGTTTGATGGGAATGTTAAGCACACCCTCAGTATAAGAGCAGTGGTAACCCCTAGTAATGGAAGAGCCACTTAGCTCCTCAAACTTATGACTGTCCCCCTTATGGGCCCACAGATAGCAAAGGCTTCTTAAGAAATGCACACTGCGGCGCGTGCGCAGGAGCCGGGAGAGAGACGAAGCCGAGCCTCTGAACCGCCGCCAGGTCCGCTCCGGCTCCACGCCGCCCGTCGTGCCGCCACCCGCGTCCTTTTCCTCCTCCTCCGCCAACGCCGCCGCCGCCATGGGAGTGCAGGTGGAGACCATCTCTCCTGGAGACGGGCGCACCTTCCCGAAGCGCGGCCAGACCTGCGTGGTGCACTACACGGGGATGCTTGAAGATGGAAAGAAATTTGACTCCTCTCGGGACAGAAACAAGCCTTTTAAGTTTACACTAGGCAAGCAGGAGGTGATCCGAGGCTGGGAGGAAGGGGTAGCCCAGATGAGTGTGGGTCAGAGAGCCAAACTGATAATCTCCTCAGACTATGCCTACGGAGCCACCGGGCACCCAGGCATCATCCCACCACATGCCACTCTTGTTTTCGATGTGGAGCTTCTAAAACTGGAATGACAGAAGTGGCCTCCTCCCTTAGCTCTGCACGTGGATCTGCCGTGGAGGAATCTGGTACCTCCAGATAGGTGCCCATGAATCCATGGGGAGCTGTTCCTGACGTCCCACCACCCGTTGTATAGACACCTACTGGACTGAATGTGTTCCGTCACTCAGCTTTGCTTCCGACACCTCCATGTCCTCTTCCCCTTCTGTATGTGTGTTGACCTAAACTATATGCCATAAACCTCAANTGTTGTGGGCTTGTTCTCCAGGGTGTGAGGGACTGCCTCAGTGAGCTCATCTTTACTGGTCTCTGAGTGCCACCCATTGATGTGCCTTGGCACTGAGCTTTCACCACTGGCTCCAGGGGAGATATAGAAGGTTGATGGTCCCCACCCAAGTGTCCTGGTTCTTGAGATCCCCATCCTAATGGATCCTGTCTCCCACTAGGATTCTTGTCATGGAGGGCAACTATCAAATGTGGAATAGAAAGTTGACTCAGAGATAGGACGTCAAGAACTCCCCCTCAGCTGGGCATGGTGGTGTATGTCTTTAATCCTAGCACTTGGGAGGCAGAGGCAGAGGCAGAGGCAGAGGCAGAGGCAGAGGCAGAGGCAGAGGCAGAGGCAGAGGCAGAGGCAGAGGCAGAGGCAGAGGCAGAGGCAGAGGCAGAGGCAGAGGCAGAGGCAGAGGCAGGTGCATTTGAATTCGAGTCCAGCCTGATCTACAAAGTGAGTTCTAGGGCAGACAAGGATACACAGAGAAACCCTGTCTCAAACAAAACAAAATAAAACAAAAACAAAGAAATAAATTCTCCTTGACATCCCTTGGCTCAGCTCACCCCAACTTTTTGGGAAATATTAGAGGCTTAGCAGTCAAGGCTAAGGCAGCAGAAGGTAATAGATGTGAGAGCTCAGAGATTTGGGTCTGAATCCTGGCCCACTGTTAACCCCACTTTTCAAAATTAAGTTCTGCTCTCTTGATCATCAAACATTTACTTTGTGCCAGGCCCAGTGCTGGACTCTGGGGTCACCCAGATAATGAACCCTTCCTTATCTTGCCCATATCATAGTTTGATGGGAATGTTAAGCACACCCTCAGTATAAGAGCAGTGGTAACCCCTAGTAATGGAAGAGCCACTTAGCTCCTCAAACTTATGACTGTCCCCCTTATGGGCCCACAGATAGCAAAGGCTTCTTAAGAAATGCACACTGCAAGTAGTATAGGTGGGCTTGTAACCTGCCTCTCACACTGCTTCAACAAATGAGGCTACTGCAAGCCCCTTGTCTACTATTTCCTCATCCGTGAAATGGGTTGATAGAGGTTGTACACTTAGGCTTGGGTTCATCTCACTGAGTTCTGTGTACTTACCTGGAGAATATACAAACTTTCCTAGAAGATTGGTCTTCCTTGACCAATGAAGAGTATCCCATGTTCACGTGTGGATGGAACCTTTAGAGGGACCTGTAAGTCTCCCACCATCCAGGTCATAGTGGAAGAGATGGCCAGGATCAAGAGGCATGGCTGCAGAATGAGAGCTGTCGACTGTGTAGCTTGTGTACACACTTTGCCACTGAGGACTGTGTTCTGTGAGGACACATGTCATTGAAGGGTGGCTTTGGAAAATAGCCACAAGGACATTGCAACAGCTGTCCTTATTTGTGGCAGGAACTCTGACCTGGGAACTCCAGGCTTCATACTGGCAGGTTTTCCTCAGAGTCTTTTCTTCCTTCTCCCTTGCCTGGAGCCTGAGCCTGTGACAGTGTGGGCTTCAAAGGGCACAACTCCAGACCTTGGGAAGCGACTATTATGGGTCGTTTCATAGCTTCAGCCACCAGCTCCTTTGGAAATGTTCAAAGGCAGAACCCTGAGTTCCTTCTACATTTAGCTCTGGTAGGATTGGTTAAGAGCTCAAGATCCTTTCTGAGACCCACCATCTACATTAGTCTGAAATCTCTTGGGGCTTTTCACCAAAGGGCCAAAGAGAGATCATGTGGTACCACTTGCTTGGTCAGCTGTGTGTGCACTAAGGGTCCATTTTACAGACGGAGGAATCCAGATTTCCAGAAGGCTAAGAGTCACAGGAATGTTTAGAGGTTCCTGACAGTTCTGACAGAACGGGAGGATGGCCATGCCAGGATGTTCTAAGATAAAATAGAATATGAAATTATGTAAACAACACAGTACCTATGAAGAAACAACAGAGGACAATTTCCAGGAGAGTGTGCACATGAAATAAAAGAGGCTTTCTCTCTCTCTCTCTCTCTCTCTCTCTCTCTCTCTCTCTCTCTCTGTGTGTGTGTGTGTGTGTGTGTGTGTGTGATTTCAGGGGGATACATGTGCACATGTGTGTAAGCCTCAGGTTAACATTGGTGTCTTCCTGGATGGCTTTCCATCCAGGGTGTCTCACACTGAAGTTGGAGCTCACAATGACTGTGAATAGTCTGGCATGCCAGCTTACTCAAAAGACTCCCTGTCTTCATTTCTCACATTATGGGATTGCAGGCATGTCTCCATGTCCATCTGGCTTTCATGTGGGATTTGGGGAGTGGTGCTCTGGTCCTCATGTTTATGTGGTAAGTGCCCTCCTCACTGAACCATCTCCCACTCTCTACCCCTCTATCCCGTCCCCAGCCCTCTTCTCTCCTTAAAAGGAAGCCAGTCCTAGCCAGTTTCCAGGGTTACCCAATTCCAGAGTGATCTTGTCTTGAACAATTACATAATCATTTGCACCCTGTCTTCCAATAAAGCCACATTCTAGCAAGGACATGAATTTCAGGGAGACACTATTATCCAATTCAGGGTACAGGGCAAGGATGAAAAATGCCAAGGCTGTATTCTATATAATGCACTGAAGCTTCTTTAGACCTTAGAGTCTTCTCTGATCCTCAAGAGAAAGTAGAAACAAGCTGAGCCAGAGCTCTGTAAGCATTCCCAGGGAGTCCTGTCCAGGAGGTGATGCAGAGCCGTTTGAGTGCCTGTTATTTGCTGTGGTCATCTGCCAGGGCTTGGATGTGAGCTCATGTCTACTGTCAAAGCCCAAGTACCTGTCCCCTTCCAGCCTCAGGCTCAGCCCTGCAGCACTGCTATTTCTAGAAGGTACAAACCTATAAGACTTTGTCTCTAAGGCACAAGGTCATATCCACACCAGTGTGTAACCCACAGCCTCCACACACCCCATACATTGTATGTACACATACATATCACAATATATATATCCTACAAACCCACATGTTCCACAGAGCCCCTGCATCACACACATTGTACATGCACACCAAGCATCACACACATGCCATTTGTACACACACCTCACATACCCACATCTTCTACATATGCTCACTGTCTCTCACTATATATACTTTACATAGCCATGTACTACACACCTACCTCAAATATATATAAACACCAGACATATGTATATCACACATACACACATCTCTACTTACCCCAATATTATATGCACACACAATCTACACATACCATATACCGTTTACTCCTAACATGCACCACACACAGTACAGACACACCACACTCACACAAACACTTCGTATACATATGCTATCCTACCACATACTTACTATACTCACACAAACACTATGACATATACTACTCACATTCCATACCACACAAGCCTACCCCATTAACATATACACCTATACATTCCTACCCCATATGCAAATAATACACCCATACCACACATATGCCCAGAGTGCAGTCACCTTGTAGCCAAGCTTAGCAGAGGCATTCAGGATCAAACTTGTCCCAACGTGGCTCATGCTTTCTTCCTGATGATCTTGAGAACTTGCCATGTTGTATCAGCCTCAGTTTTCTCGTGTATCAACTAGGTGCTAACAGAAATCCCTGGCTTTGGAAAGGATTAGAAATAATATTAAGCCTGCTCTTGACCTTGGTGCCTACTTTCAGCCTTAGTGTCTTGGTCAGTGTTTTAGTGCCATGGTCTGACCATAGCAACTCTTATAAAAGAAAGCATAAACTTAGTTTTAGAGGTTTAGTCCATTATCATTGTTGCAGGGAGCATGGCAGCAGGCTTAAAAGGCATGGTTCTGGAGAAGTAGCTGAGAGTTAGAGTGAGATCCTGATCTGTGGGCAGAGATAGACAGACAGATTGACTGACTGAGACAGAGAGGAAGAACCTGGTATTGGCCTTTGAAACCTCAAAGTCCACCCCCCAATGACACACTTTCTTCAACAAAGTCATATCTCCCAATCCTTCTAATCCTTTCAAACAGTTCTACTCCATGGTGACTAAGCAGGCAAACACATGAGCTGATGGGACCAATCTCATTCAAGCTGCTACACTCAGTTTTCCTGTTGGGAACCAATAGCATCACCATGAGGTGCTCTTTAGTAAAGGCTTTGAGAATCCAAGGTAAGATGGTAGTCAGGGCTACAAGTGTCCTCAAGCTCCAGTAACTGACAGGAACTAACAGGAACTAACAGGAGTGAGGGTCTCATCATGGGACAGCTGCTCAGAAGTGACTCTCAGGGCAGGGTCGTTTTTTACTGTGATTTATTACTCTGGAGATGATGTTCTGCTTGAAAAGGAGATTAATTGGGAATGTACATGTTTAGTAGGTCACTAAACATTTAAAAAGCATCCCAATAGACAAACCTTACCCTGGCTTCTCTGCTCTCTGTCAGCTGAGCTGGTCACTTGTCTCTATGTTTACTTTTATGGGTACTGACACTTCAGGCAGCCACTCCCGAGCAAACAAATGTCTTCTATTTACACAGCAGTTGCACACACACACACACAAAAATCTCAGAGGGTGGCTGGCAAACATAGACACACACACGTATACCATACACACAGAGACACTTATTCACTATACATGTATATTCTCCCATACACATAGATATATCATACAATCTCATATACATACCATACACCACACAAATCACACATGTGCTCTCATATATACTATACACATAGCACACATGACATACCATATACACACTCACACACATACATATACCACATGCAACATACATATACAATACATAGACATGTGCTTACATATGCACAACATACTATACTTGATAACACACATAGCACACACATGTTAGACAACACACACACACACACACACACACACACACATGTCCACTCACATTGAAGAGGTAGGGTATGGTCTACTCTAAAGACTGTAAAAGAGTTAATCTGTGTGAATGTGTCTGAACTGTAATAACAAGAGACTTGTTTGGAAAATATCTGTTTTCAAATACAATTTCACACATGACCTAATTTAATTTCTTTTCCAAAGCATTAAACACATCAAGCTTCCATTGCTACGTTTGTCAAACGAGGACAGAAGGATTGCTGTAAAGGTCTAAGCTGGACATGACCATGCATATGAGGTCTCTGGCCCAGGTAGCAATAAGCAAATAACTGGCTTGTTAATCTTCCTTGGAGACATTTATCAGCTATTAATCTTTTGAGTTGAGAATGTTATTTTGGAAAATGTTGTTGTACATACAGGGATCTTTCATCTGTCATGAGTGAGTGAGGAAAATATCGCTCAATTACCTACTCCATGATTGGTTATGACCCCAGGAACCAGGAGAATCAAGGAAAATTATCATCTTACCTTTGGTGTGTTCAAGGTCTAGTGGGAGACAGGCAAGGTGAGTGAAACCTCCAGTTCCACCCCTCTGTCAGGTTCACACTGTCCCTCATATGCAGTGCAGGAATGAAAGTCTGACCCCTCCCTCTTACACTCTGCAGGTTTTCTGAGCTCACACTGAAGCTGTCACGGGTCTCAGGCCTGCATGATGGTGAACATTAGTGCCCATCTGTCCACTGAATGATCAATCCTTCTCCTGGCATCTTTCTGGGGGTTCTTTTTTGGTACAGCCTTTATTTTGTTCATCTTGATTCCCATGACAAAGCCATGGTTTGGAATAAGTGCCCAGTCAATTTGGTTGAACTGAGTTGTTGTGTGTGTTATGTTTTATAAGGCAATAGTTTTTTATTTTAAATATTCATGATTAGCCAATTTTCTTAGAAAAAGAAACTGTCACCAGAATAGGTGACCATCTACTCTGCTGAGAAGTGAGATAGTGGGTGGGGGACAGGCTGTCATTACGAGCTGCCAGAGCCCAGTGCAAGCTGAGCCAGTTCCTGCTCTCCACCCTGCATCTTTAAATACAAAACTGTATCGTGTGTGTGTGTGTGTGTGTGTGTGTGTGTGTGCTGGTTCTGTCCTTGTACCAGGTGGGTGTTAGAGATTAAACGCAGATTATTGGATTTGGGGGGCAAGTACTTCTAATCACAGAGCCATCTTGCTGGTCTGGCACTTTTGACTTCTACCTCCCCTTTATTCATCTTGGTGCTCAGCTTTTTGGGGGCAGATCACTTTGGAAAGAAGAGGAAAACTTGTTTTTGAGAGCATTCGGTGATACTTCCAAAGGGCTGAGGGTAGAGTGTGCACTGAAGCTCTGAGCTGTCCGACATTTCCAACGCACAGCATCTGGAGCTGAAGTGCTCTGAACTGTCCACTGCCTTTTTGTAAAATAAAAATAAAATAAAATAAAATAAATTAAAAACCAAACCAAAACAAAAAAAAAAAAAAACCCAGGGGAGTTTTAAGATTTATTTTATTTTCTATGTATGAGTGTTTTGCTTGTGTGTACCTATGTGTACCACATTCATGCCTGATACCTATGGAGGTCAGAAGAGGGCATCAGATCCCCTGAAACTGAAGTTATAGATGATTGCAAACCATATAACGTGCAGTGCTGGGAATTGAACCTGGATCCTTCACAAAAGTAACAAGTGCCCGTAACTACTGAGCTACCTTTCCAGCACACAATCAAAAGCCTTTAATAAATAATAACATCAACCCCCCAATAAGCACAGTAAGCCTGATGTCAGCAGCCTGTGTGTGCAGTAAATCGAGGATACAGGGATCAGCTTGAATCTTCAAACTACATGGGTTGGACTCAGAACCAAATCTTCATGGGGAGATAAGGGACGAGTCAATGTTACTCAAGGCAGGGGCTGTAAGTGTGGCTTCTTAGACCCCAGGAACTTCACAGACAAACAGCCCCAGCTTTTGACTCATAAATTCCTCTGTGAGGCCCCTTCTTCCTAATTAATAACTGATACTTTCAGAGATACCAAAGAAGGTACAGACATCTAGGAATAAGTGATTTTGATTCAAGGACCTTGCAGAACTCAGAATTATGTTGCTCTAACAGACATGTCCATACTACCTTATCTCCTTTCTCCTTTTCCTGATGTAAAGATCTGGTGGCTATCCCAGCATCCTTTGGTTCCCACTTCATGTCCATCACTTGGATGCCTAACCTCACCTTAGCATCTGCCTTTTGTAGGACCAGAAAGACACAGCTAAAGGCAAACTAGGAAAGGACACTGCCACCACCCCAGTGTCTGTCCCATCTCTCTTCTACAGTAATGGAACTTTCAGCTCTGTCTCAGACTGAAGACTATTTCAGCCTTCCTTGCAGCTATGTAAAAATCATTGGCTGAACCTGAAACAAATGGACTCTGTAACTTCTGGGCTATATCCTTCAAGGCAAGTATAATCAACTAGGGTGGGCAGAGCAAGAAGACAAAGGGAAGCTGGGCCCCTAGTGCCCTAGTGCAGTCTGAGCCATAGTGCCTGCTCAGATATTACCAGACTTCTCAGATATTGTTCAAATGACTGTTACAAACTTTTAGAGCACTTGCAGAATATATATATATATATATATATATATATATATATATATATATATATATATATCAACTGATCTAGATTTGATTGTGCTCTTAGTGGACAAAGTGCTAGATTTTATTTTATTTTTTTGGTTTTTCGAGACAGGGTTTCTCTGTGTAGCTCTGGCTGTCCTGGAACTCACTCTGTAGACCAGGCTGGCCTCGAACTCAGAAATCCGCCTGCCTCTGCCTCCTGAGTGCTGGGATTAAAGGCGTGTGCCACCATGTAGATTTTATTTTTTAAGACAGAGTCTCATGTAGCTCAAACTGTCTTCAAACCATCAGAGAATGACTTTGAACATCTGATACATATCCTACATCTACCTTCTAACTGCTGGAATTGCACGGCACTAGGATCTCAGGCCTGCTTTACTGTACCTGGTTTGTGTGGTGGAGAATCAAACCTAGGGCTCTGTGCACCAGCTAAGCATGCTACCAACTGAGCTGTATACTCAGACAAGCCTCTGGATATATATATATATATATATATATATATATATATATATATATAAAATTTTATGTATATATATATAATTTTATGGTGGCACTAAAAGGCCACAGTGGGAAGATGGAGGTCAGAGGGCAACTTTGAAGACTTGGTTCTCCTTTTACCTTTTGCAAAGGTTCTGGGGATCAAACTTAGATCATCATGCTTTCTTGGCAAGTGCTTTGACATGATGAGACCCCAAATCTCTGGACCTTAAAGGGCCTCAAAGGCATATCATTTATGAAAAGCAACCACTGTGATTTGCATAAGTACCTTAGGAGTTCATAGGTCATAGACTTAACTCCCAAATTCATGTTAATGTATCTGGAGGTGATTGGGGTTAGATGAGGTCATGAGGGTGGGCTCTCTAAAAGGTGATTAGTGGCCTTGTAAGAAGACAAAAGGAGATGCAAATTGTTTATGTAATGCCCTCTGTCAAATTATGTCACAGCAAAAAAATGTCCTCACCAGATGCAATACCCACAAGCTAAACAAACCGCTTTTCTTTAAAAATTAGCCAGCCTCAAGTTTTAATTTTTAATTTTTATTTTTATTTATTTCATGTATGTGAGTACACTGTCACTGTCTTCAGACCCACTGGAAGAGGGCATTGGATCCCCATTACAGATGGTTGTGAGCTACCATGTTGTTGCTGGGAATTGAACTCAGGACCCCTGGAAGAGCAGTCAGTGCTCTTAACCACTGAGCCATCTTTCCAGACCAAGTTTTTATTTGTTAAATATATTTTAAATTTATTTTTATTTTATGTTCATTGGTGTTTTGCCTACATGTGTGTCTGTGTGAAGGTGTCAGATCCCCTGGAACTGGAGTTACAGACAGTTGTAAGCTGCTATGTGGGTGCTAGAGATCCAGGTCCTCTGGAAGAACAGTCAGTGCTCTTAACCAAGGAGCTATATCTCCAGCCCCCTCCAGTTTTTAATATAGCATCAGAAAACTGACAAACATAGCATCCACAGGAAGGAAGGTGATAAACAAGAGGCAGGTAAGTTGATGGTTAGGAGCTAGAATGAGGGACCTGGTGCAGAGGTAGCCCAAGGTAAGGGGTAATATCACTCAAACACAGTTAGCCTGAGCCTGGAGCACTGTCTGCCCTGAGAACTACTAGGATAGAAAATATTTTCAATCACTTGTGAAACACGGATTTGATAAAATAACACAAAACATTTAGCCCAAAGCGGTGGAGGCATTTTCCATAGCAATGGGGAAGCCCTTGCACCCTACTGTGGTCACTATACACAGCACTGTCACCCTACAGAGGTAAAAATCAGCCTCCATGGTTGAATGGTTTGAACTGCCACAATCACCAGGTCCAAGCCCTGCTACAGAAAGCTGCACACTGCTGGGGTCGGGGTGGAGGTTCTCAGGCTCTGTGGGCTCTTTGGGTGTCAGTCCCTATAGGAGAGGCCACCTCTTCCCTTCCCTTGTCCTACAATGTCTGGTCAACATCATCCAGGAACCTCAGTTTTCTCAACACCTTCCTCTTGGTGTTTCTGTCTCTCTCCTGGAATGCACTGGACAGATGGACAGTGAGGAATAAGGGGTTCTTGTCAATCTTTTTTTCTCCATCCCAGACTGGCAGCAAAGTGCCGGACATAGGTGTGGACTCAATACACTTCTGATGGATGGTCAAAGATTCAAGTCACTTGCCTCCAAGCCCCACGTGACAAAAAGTAGCCTGCTCGAATAGCTATGCAGGAAATCTCTCAGGGACACCTGTGACAGAGATGAGTGCCATCACTGTTGAGAGATGTCATGGACAGTTGTCAGTGATGGTCTCTGGAATAAAGCTGGAGGATGTGGTCATGCTAGCTCCAAAGCAGCTGCCAGCTTGGATAGGAAGAACCTGCCCTGAGGATTCTGACACTATGTGTTTTCTATTGGCTGCTGCAGTAATGATGGTAGGAATGGAGCCCCTCTAAAAGCTTGCTTTTTGTTTTGTCTTGTGCTTTATATTTATCAAATGCTATTTTGTGGCAGGCTTTCTATTAAGCCATCTTAGCAGCTATGTTCATTAAACAATGAACACCACCCGAGTGAGGTACTATCACAGGGCACATGCTTTCCTCAAAATCAGCTGGCTGTTTATCTGAAGCAAAGGCACTAGGGAGATGGCTGAGTAAAGTATGCTCGCTGTGCAAACATGAGGACCCTCTTTACACATAAAAAGCCTGACCTTGTGCAAACACCTGCAAGGCCAGCCCAGAGGAGTGGGGGCTGAAGGCACTGTTTCTGGCTTCCTGATCTACAGGAGAGCCTCACGGCACTTGGGGCTTGTAGGAAATATTGCAGACCCAGAGGTGGAAAGCCTGGGTTTGAGTGTGCCCCAGGGAAGGACATTTGCCATGAGTACTTTCCTTGGTGATGGTGAGTTGATTTAATGAAGATAATGATGATGATCTGCCTTTCTCCTTAGAGAGAGAGAGCAAGTGAGAGAGCGACTGTATGTACACATATACACTCATACACACATATTTTTGTGCATATGAAGACCCAAAGTTGCTGTCTAGAATCATCTCCGTCGACCCTTCACTTTATTAACTGAAGCAGGGTCTCTTTCAATCAAACTCAGAGCTCAAGAGTCCTGCGAGAATCCTTAGACAGATTGCTCTGGGGAATTCCATCTTAGCCTTTCAAGAGCAGAATTACAGGTTGGCCACCTGTAATGGCTACCAAGACCATGTTGCATTTGTATAGGAATCTGACCTCTGGGTCTCATTCTTGCACAGCAAGCTTCTTAGCCACGCAGTCATCTCTTTAGCCCTCAAATGTGGGTTTTTATCTGAGGATTGCAAAATTAGGTGAAAGAGCATCAGTCTTGCTTAAGAAGAAAAAGCACTTAGACAAAGCCTATAGGCAGGACAGATAGTGTTAGGTGCTTAAGGGTGACAACCAGGGCCCAATAGAGGGTGACTTTTTCCTTGCCATGAGTTTGCATTTTAAAATTTATATCATCACTGGGCAGTGGTGGCTCACGCCTTTAATCCCAGCACTTGGGAGGCGGAGGCAGGTGGATTTCTGAGTTTGAGGCCAGCCTGGTCTACAGAGTGAGTTCTAGGACAGCCAGGGCTACACAGAGAAACCCTGTCTCGAAAAACCAAAAAATAAATGAATAAATAAATAAATAAATAATAAAATAATAAAATAATAATAAAAATAAAAAGTCTATATGATCTGTTATTGTTTGAAAAGGAAATGTCCCCTGCAGAATTGTCTGTTAAAAGCTAGGTTCCTGGTATGGGTGCTATTTTGGAAGATTCTGGCAATATCAGGATGTGGAGCTAAACTAAAAATAAGTCATCAGGGACATGTTACAGGGTGCTGTATCTTTCCTCCAATCCCTCTCTATCAGCAGACACACCACTCTCTCTGACTCTCCAGAGAGCAAGAGCTTCCAAAAGCTTTTGCTCCTGGGAGGGAGGTAGTGGGTTTTTAAATTTGGTTTGGGTTCTCTTTTTTGGGGGGGAGGGGTTGTTTCAGCTTGACTAATTAGAGCCCCTGAAGTATGGTCCAGCTTCCAGGAGCTCTGTAGTGTCCAGAGCCCAAAGCAGGTCCCTCTGATGGCTCAGGGATGCTCAGGCTTTTGGAAGCTAGTGTGGTACATCTGAGTTTTTGTGGGCTATCAATCTTCTCAAGACTGTGCTCTGGCAAGAGAAGTGTGTGTGTCCAGGTCCAGGACGTTCTTATATGAAGTGTCCAGAACTTGGCTAGGTCAGTTTGTCTCGTCCAATCTCAGGTTCTCTGGATTCAAGATGGAGATAGCAGGAAAACAGTGTGTGGGAAATAGTTATTAAATACCTTGGGAGAGACAGATGAGAAGCGCTGGTCCATTTAACCTCTTGAGCCGGTATGACAGATTTTCATTCTCTTTTTAACATCTGGAAGCTGCTGGTACATCTGTTTCCTCTCTCCACTTCCTGGTGTTCATCTTATAGGGAGAACTCAGAGAATGGCTTGCATAAGATGGCACAAGGGACCCATGGCAGGCATCTTAATCTGCTAGTGTGGTAGCCTCAGCTGCAAACAGGACATTTTAGCCCGGACTAGTTAGCAATAGAGCTTCTCTGTAATCTTTTTTGATATGTGCACACAAAGCAAGTTCCTAGTCTTCCATCCTCAGCCAATGGGTGATGGTGGTGGTGGTGGTGGCGATGACTCCTAGATCAGGACATTTGGCGGTCATACTCTAAATCTCAAGTGTCCCCACAGGCTCTGCATACTCGGTCCCTATCTACCTCTGCTAGTTTAGTGCTCTGGACCCCTTAGAGGTAGGTCACTAGGGCAAATCTTTAAAAGCCAGGCATTTCCATGTCTGTCAGTAGCTTCTCTTACATGTGACTGAGGCCTTGAGCTCCTTTGTGCTCTCCCCACCGTGACAGACTGAAATGCTGACCACTTCTGTTGGTTATTTTATCCCAGCAGTGCGAAGTAATGGATATAGTTCTGTCAGGCTGGATGAACCCCACTCTGCAAAAGAAGTTGCCACTGGAACCTGAGACCTGGAGGTGCTGAGGGGCAGCCCCCACTCCTGTGGGCTGGCCTTGCAGGTGTTTGCACAAGGTCAGGCTTTTTATGTGTAAAGAGGGTCCTCATGCTTGCACAGCGAGCATACTTAGCCATCTCCCTAGTGCCTTTGCTTCAGATAAACAGCCAGCTGATTTTGAGGAAAGCATGTGCCCTGTGTTAGTACCTCACTCGGGTGGTGCTCATTGTTTTTTCTGCAGAACAGAGCTGCTCAGACGGCACAAAGTAGCATTTGATAAATATAAAGCACAAAACAAAACAAAAAGCAAGCCTTTAGAGAGGACATGGAAATGACCTGGAGTTTGCTGACACTACCCTGGTGATGGTGACTGGTTTCCATCCAGTGTTCTTGCTATATCTGCTCATCTTTAGCTAAAAGTGTGGGCATCTTGTTTGTTTGTCACAGAGCCACACAGGCAGTTGTGGGGACCACAGGCCTGGTACTCACCGTTCTGGGGGCAATCTGTAGCCCTCTTGCTTGCTTACCTAAACTACATGAAGGCTCTGTCTTACCCCAAAGCTGCCATTTCTGCCACCACAGACACGAGTTCCACCCACCCAGGAAAACTGGCTATTGAGAACAATTACTCCACCCAGCAGGAATCGCCATGGCAACCTGCAGCTCAGCCCTGCAGAGCCCCATATGCTTAAAAAAACGAACTCCCTGGGAGAAAAACAATATCACAAATTTTAGAGAAGTCACAGAGCTCAAGAGACCAGGAAAGGATTTGAAAGAAATATTCCAAGACCAAGACAGGCTGAGTCACTTTGTCTAAAATGCCTGGAACAAAAAAAAAAAAAAAAAAAAAAATCTCAGATTTTGCATTGTTTGGATTTTGGACCATTTCCATACACACAGTGAAGTTGTCTTGGTGTGGTAGCTAATATTGACTGTCAATATGACAGGGTCTAGAATCACCTAAGAGACAAGACCCTGGGCATGTGTGTGAGGAGGTTTCTGGATTAGGTAACAAAGAGGAAGACCCATTTTACTTGTGGGTGACACTATTCCATGGGATGGCTCCTAAACAAAGGGAGGAAAGTGAGCGGAGCACTGCGATGCAACCCCCTCAGTTCCCTGTCTCCGTGGCCTTAGCCAGCCGCCTCACACAGCAGCCATTGTGAATCCCCTGCAGTGATGATGACTGTAACCCAAAGCAAACACTTCCCTCCCTAAGTTGCATTTATTGGTTTTTTTTTTTTTTTTTGAGACAGGGTTTCTCTGTGTAGCCTTGGCTGTCCTGGAACTCACTCTGTAGACCAGGCTGGCCTCGAACTCAGAAATCTGCCTGCCTCTGCCTCCCAAGTGCTGGGATTAAAGGCGTGCGCTACCACGCCTGACTTTATTGGTTTTTTTGACACAGCAATGAGAAAACTGATAGATACATGTCAGGAAGGGAACCAAGCCTACGAAGTTCCTCGTGTTTTAATAGTACCCCATGTATGTATCATGGAGGCAGCCTGTCATAGTTAGGGGTTCTATTCCTGCACAAACTGTCGTGACCAAGAAGCAAGTTGGGGAGGAAAAGGTTTATTCAGCTTACACTTCCACACTGCTGTTCATGACCAAAGGAAGTTAGGACTGGAACTCAAGCAGGTCCGGAAGCAGGAGCTGACGCAGAGGCCATAGAAGGATGTTACATACTGGCTTGCTTCCCCTGGCTTGCTCAGCTTGTTTACTTATAGAACCCGAGACCACCAGCCCAGGATGGCACCACCCATGATGGGCCCTCCCACCCTTGATCACTAATTGAGAAAATGCCCCACAGCTGGATCTCATGGAGGCATTTCCTCACCTGAAACTCCTTTCTCTGTAATAACTCCAGCTTGTGACAAGTTGACACAAAACCAGCCAGTACACAGCCTCATACAATATCTTCAGTGAGCACACCTGCACTTTGACCATGGCCCTACAGAAGTGTGGTCTTCCCCACTTCTACAAGTGTTCAGAAAGTTTCAGATATTTGGAGCAATTTGGGCTTTCTCAATGGGATACTCAATGCACAATAATAGTGATAGAGACATGATTGTGATTACCTTTGGGGGCGTTAGAATTTTCCCGTACTTGATTTCACTTTTTCCCTAGTGTATCATTAGTGTCCCTGACACCATCATGTATATGGCACTTTCTAGGCCTTAGGGACAGAAAGATGAAGCAGTCATTGTCTCCGGTCTCTCTAGGACCTTAGCATTTAGCACAGGGAGCCAAAGAGATAAACACTGCATTACAAACCAGAATTATGCAGTAAAGGGAAAACACGATGGGGCTGGAGGGATGGGTCAGGGGTTAAGAGCATTGGTGAAATGGCTCAGCGGGTAAGAGCACCCGACTGCTCTTCCGAAGGTGATAAGTTCAAATCCCAGCAACCACATGGTGGCTCACAACCATCCGTAACAAGATCTGGCTCCTTCTTCTGGAGTGTCTGAGGACAGCTACAGTGTACTTACATATAATAAAATAAATCTTTAAAAAAAAAAAAAAAAAAAAAAAAGAGCATTGGTTGCTCTGGCAGAGGACACAGGTTCCATTATCAGCACTCACAGTGGCTCACAACCATTTGTAACTTCTCACCCAGGAGATCTGACGCCCTCTTCTGGCCCCTTACTGGAACTGCATGTAGCACACATACTGCATGTGGCCCAATCAGCCATATATATAAAAATAAATAACATTTAAAAAATTAAGTAGTGCAGAATAAGATGTCATGAGACCTATCTAGAAGATACAATGAGAACTGGCTGAAAAGTCAGGTTGAGTCATTGAGAAAAACCCGGGGAGAAAAGATGTTGGGAAGGGCCCAGAAAGACTTGTAAGGAAAGGAGAATGTCTGGTTTAGGAGGGAGAAATCAAGATGGAGAAGGAAGGACTGAGTCACAAAGTTGCTTCCCATCTCGGTGACTGTACCGCTCTGGGAATCATCGGACATTCTGAGAGTGAACTTAGTACAGGGGAATATTTACAAAGGTGTTAGAAGAACAAAGAGGGACTGGGGCAGGGTTTGAAGGTACAAAAGAGAAAAAGGGATTGTCCTCTGAAGCCAGCAAGATGCCAATGACTGTGCCTGCGAACCTGCTCTCCTTCCCTGTCATATGAGTGAACAAACTGAGTAAAAGCTTTTAAGAAGGAAAGGCAAGGGCTTTGTTTTTATTGTTTACAGATTCCTCCAACAAAACAAAGAGAAACTAAACCTTTAGTAAAAAAAAAAAAAAAGTCATGCCTGTGTGTGTGTGCATGAAAGTAGTGTGTCTGTGTGTCTGTGTGTGCATTTGTTTGTAGTAGTGTTTGTGTGTGCATATATGTGGCGTGTGAAGGCCAGAAGCTGACACCAGGTGTCTTCTATTATTTCTCTCTAAGCTAATCTTTTGAGACAGGGTCTTTCACTGAATTTGGAATTTGCCTTCTGGCTGGCTAGTCAGAAAGCTCTGAAGATCTCTCCCATCTCCTCTTGCCACTAATGCTAAAGTCATAGATCCATATGTGTGCTTTTTATGTGTGTGGGTGCTAGGGAGCTGCAATCAGGTACCCATGTCTGTACAGCAGGCACTTTACCAACTGAATCATTTCCCTAAAGATATTCTAAAGAGACCCTTATGTCTCTCCCTTTGGCCTTGAGACTTTTGAGCTGATGGTATTAAGAATTGGAAACTTCCCAGCAAATTTCCTGCGGAAGAAGGAATAGGTATCAGTCAGAGGATGAACTGGCCTCCCAGGAAGAGATTCCACAGTTCTGATGAGTTGTTATAACACCTCTCAGGAGGGCCTGGACCCAGACAGCGATGATGAGCCAGTCCAGACCTCTTGGTTATGTGCACTTTCTTTCTTTCCTCTATTTGAACCTAAACCTCTGGCTTGTGAGATGGCTCAGCAGGTGAGAGAACTTGCCTAATAACTTGAGTTTGGTCCCCAGAAGACAGAGTGGAAAGAGAGAATCAACTCCTGAAAGCTATTTTCTGACCATATATGTCACACACACACACACACACACGCCAATAATAAAATAAAATTTAAAAATCTAAACTAACCCTAATGTCAGCATCCCAGAGGTGGCCTGGGGGCAGGGGGGCAGGACCCCAGAGGTGGCCTTAGGGGCCACTGGACCCCTCTATTTGCTTCTCTTTCTGGTGTGAACTCACTGACTCAATCTCCTTTCTTTTCTTTCTTTCTTTTTTTTTTTTTAATTGTTTTATTGTGTATAGGTGGCTGAGCCTAGCTAGTCTGGGCTACCAGGGCCAAGGCCACACACTGGGCCACTCCACAGTTCTAATATTATCACTATTTGTAGACTCTAAGGGTTTTAGTCACCTCTCTTTCCTCAGAGTCAAGGTTCCTATGGTCTCTAACATCCAATTGCCTGTGGGGTGTATTGTCAGTGTCATTGAACAGGTCACCTACTCACACAGGGACATAAGCCAATAAGCAGGCCTTGTCAATAATGTGAGCTGCGGTCTGCGCAGATGCAAGGAACATGCTTTGTCCTCTCCTTTTCCATCTCTGTTTAGCTCACTGCTGAACAAACTAAAAGATCAAGCTGCCAGTCATCGTGGGCCTGCTGCCAAAGCACGATGCAGGACCTGGGCCCCGGCAGCTGACAAGCTAGGCTCAGCCACTTGTCCTCAATATGGCAATGAAAGAGACAAGTAATACTGAAAAACAGAGAAAGGGCATTTTTCAAAAAATCACAATGGGGAGCAGAACAGTGATGTCTAGTGGGAACTCCCTCCCCCAAATTCATCTTTATAGATACTGATGTGAAGCTCAGATTCGATGGCACGTAAGTGTACATAACTAGTCAGTTCTGGTCAAGGCAGGGTCCTGCCCATCCATCATTGCGTAGGAGACAGGATCCTTATCTGCCTGGCACCAGGGATATAGCCTTTTCCTTCCCAGCATGAGACTTCTGGGAGAAATTCTAATTTCTTGGAGGGGTCTATTGTTTCAATTGTCTGATATCCAGGGGCAGGGAGCACAAATAAAGATGTTCTTGTAGACTATCTCAGGTCCTGCCTGGAATGCTACAAACCTTGCTCTTTCTTACCCAGAAGCCACTGGGAAGATGCACAGGGTCTTTAGGGTCTGAACCTGGATCTGAGCCTTGAGGCTAATCAGAAGTATTTGGTTCCCAAACCCTGCATCTTTATCTCTTTAAATGCTAGTATAGCCTGGAAGCTCTTGGAAGCCAGTTTGGGAAGAGAAACAATTAACTCAGAGCAGAGACTCAGGATGCATGTGTGGAAGCAAGGCTTGTCATCAGAAGCCTGGGCTCACACCTCTTCCCTTTATTTTAAATGAGGATATTTATGCAAATTTGTCACAAACATTTGAAAAGTCTCAACTTTCCCTGGAGTCAGGCTCTGTTTCCTTAACTGGATGGGGTAACTGTTCATGCTCCCTACCAAATTGCAACTGTTTATGTTCCTCTCCAAATTGCATGTTGTACAGAGAGGATCTCAAAAACATATAATTCCATTGTTGTGAAATCATTGCATTAATTCTGAGTTTTGAAAACATGGAAAAGTTCACTGGGGAAGTGAATGGGTTGTTATTCCTGGTTATGACCAACTGGGATGTCACTGGCCCAAATGTTATCTGCAATATTATAGAGGAGACCAAGGCTCTGTGGGTTGATTTTTTTCAACAATCCAGGGAGACCCTGTGATTCCAGAGATGATAAAAAGAAACTCTGGAATCAGATTAGGAGACCTAAGTCACGTGTTTCCCCAGGCTGCCTGGCAGCTTGAGTCAAACCTTTCACCTCTCTGACTCCTCTTAAGCAAATTGAGAGGGCTGGATGCCCTCAGTGTCACTGGATTCCCAAGGAGCCTCATGTCCTCCTGCCTCCTTTTTCATAAGGAGCAAACAGGTGAAGGCATTGTATTTACTGACTCCAGGAAAGGGTCCAGCCTCCAATTCCACCGTTTGAGGCATTGTGGTTGAATGGTCCCAGGTCTGAGAGAGGCATCGCTATGCACCCAACTTTACTGTGTTGTTCCACATGGAGTGAATGGGACATGTCCCCAACTCAAAGAGCTAGGCTGGGCCTTTCTTGTGGGGGAAAAAAAAAAAAACAGGGAACTTGAATCTATTCCTTTTAGCTCCATCCACAGTTTGTCCTTTTTGTCCACGGTGAACCTACTGGTCCATGGGGGAAGGATACAGGGTACTAAGCAGGAAGGAGTCATATTTCCGAGCAATATGCAAACTTGAGGTCTCCTTGGGGCTGGGCAGAGCCTGTCAGAGGCCTTCTCTCTGCTTTCCTGGACAAGGATGGGCCTCAGGGCAGGACTAGCTTGATGCTCAGTGATGGGGTGAGCGCTCAGAGTGTGTGCTACATACGGTCCTATCTTGTGGTTCAAGGAAGGCCCAAGGATCTGTGAAATATTACACACTTCCAAGGCAAGCTTTGTGGCTGCCAGGGACCCCACACAGTGGCCTGTCACCAAGAATGTGAGCAGCTTGGTGCCTCTGTTGTGGTTTCCTATTTGTTCCAGCTTCTGTCAGCTCCCACCAGCTTCCAGTCCTGCTGAGTCTCCTGCCCCAACCTCCTAAGTGCTGGAATACTGAACCTGGCTTTGCCAGTTAAGAGCTTTAGATCTTGCTGAGCATAGAGGCACATCCCTTTAGTCCCAGCACTCAGGAAGCAAGGGAAGGCATATCTCTGTGAGTTTGAGGCCAGCCTGGTCTATAGAATGAGTTCCAGGATATCCAGCTACACAGAGAAACCCTGTCTCAAACCCCCTCCTCAAGAATTTTTGTACACCCATGACACTCAGCCTCATACTAACCCTACCTCCTGCTGTCCTGTCTCCATTGCTTCTGCAGACCACAGAGTAAGCCTGTCTTAGCATCAGACTTTCATAATCTGAGGGTCTAGCACAAAATGCAATGTGTAAGCCCTCTAGACAAACGTTATTAAGAATAGGTAAGACAGTGACAAACATTAACTAAGTGTGGGTTTCTTGAAAGTTGGGGGCTGTGTGACCATGAGGGTCACACACCCATGAACCTGGCCCACCATGGTGAAACACGAGGGCATATTTTCTGGTGAAGGCATGTTAAGTAGCTCTGTGCCTGTGCACCGGTGCATCCACCCTCAATGGAGGCTGCTGACATTCCAGCCTTTAAAAGAAGCTGCTTTTTGTCAATATCTCCATGAAACATCTGCCTTACTCCCATGGACTCATTCCTCTACAGGCCACAAGGAAGGTTGCCATGCACTCCACTGCCTTAGGTGTCTGTGGAGACATTTATGAACCCCTCGTCCCAGCTGATAATAGAAACTGACTGGCATAACCCGGTTTTCTCCTTGTCTCTCCTTTCCTCTTCCTGGGCTTCCAGAAAGCACTTTCCATGTACAGGCCATGCCAATCCTTTCTGGAAACACCCAGAGGACCTCTTAGGTGCTTGCCAATTGAATGAAGTTAATAAATTTAACCATTTGTGGTAGTTTGAAAGTGAAAGGTTCCCACAGGCTCAAGTATTTGATCACTTGGTCCCCGGTTGGTTGTGCTGTGTGGGAGAGTTATAGAACCCTTAGGAGATGAAGGCTTGCTGGTGTGTGCATGTGCGCATGTGAGTGTGTGCATAGGTGCATGAACATGTGGAGGTCACAGGTCTGTGTTGGGTATCCTTCTCAATTGCTTTGCTCTCCATTTGTGATATATGGAACCTGGAACTCTCTAATTTGGCCAGACTGAGGGTTTTTGTTTGTTTTACCAGCTCCAAATCTTGTTCCCTCTCTGTTTCCCAATTGGATGCGATTTGACCAGCTGACCTTCCTCTTGTTGCCATGCCTTCCTGACATCCCCACCATGACAGACTGTATCCCATGGAGCAATGAGCCAGAATAAATCCCTCCTTCCTTAAATTGCCCTTTGCCAAGTATCTTGCCACATCGAGGAGAAAAGTAACCGACCTGGGAACCACGGAGATAGAGCTGCACCTGAGAAATGCCAGTGAGAAAACCTGAGGGTCTGAAGTAATGTGGGATGGAGACAGGAAGGTCAACAGAAGCTGAATGTTGGGCTGGCCAGGTGACTCAGCGGGTAAGAGCACTGACTGCTCTTCCGAAGGTCCTGAGTTCCTAATCCCAGAAACTACAAGGTGGCTCACAACCACCCATAATGAGATCTGACACCCTCTTTTGGTGTGTCTGAAGACAGCTAGACATACAAAGTGCACTTATGTATAATAATAAATAAATCTTTGGGCCAGAGTGAGCAGGGTTGACCAGAGTGAACAGAGGTCCTAAATACAATTCCCAACAACGACATGAAGGCTCACAACCATCTGTATAGTACAGTATACTCATATACATAAAAATAAGTAAATAATCTTAAAAAAAAAAAAAGCTGAGTGTCTGTTTGCACAGACAGGACCTGAGGTACCCAGTGGGGCATGTAGATAAGGGAGAAGTCACAAAACATCAAGAAGACCAGCCATGTGGCTGTTGAGATGAGGGTGGCCACAGGAAGTGTAATTGTTTGGATGTGAAAATGTCCTCCTAAGGCTCATGTATCTGAATACATGAGCCCTTCCCCGTCTTCTTACCCCCCATCCCCCACCGCAGCTGGTGATGCTGTTTCTGAAGGTTGTAGAACCCTTAGGAGGTAGGACCTACTAGCAGTGGTTCTCAACTTGTGGGTCACAACCCCAAAGAGGTGGGGGTTGAACGACCCTTTCATGGGGGTCACCCGAGACCATTGGAAAGCACAGATATCTACATTACTATTTATAACAGTAGCAAAAGTACAGTTATGAAGTAGTAACAAAACTAATGTTATGATTGGGGGTGGGGTCACCGCAACCTGAGGTATGAAAGGGTAGCATCATTGGGAAAGTTGAGAACCACTGTGCTAGATGAAGTGGGTCACTGGAGGTGGACCTTGAAGGTAATAACCTGCCTCAGCATGGCTGTTTTGTGGTCTGTTGAGGTATGATATAAGCGAGCCACCTCATGCTCCCGATGTCACAGCTGAGCCATTCCACTGCCAAACCTTCCCTGCTGTAACAGACTATACTCTCAAACCATGAACTAAAGCAAGTCCCTGTCCCCCACACAAGGCTGTGGATTCATGTACCCATGCATTCATATACAGAGGCCAGAAGTCTACATTGGTGCCCTCTATTACTCTGGACCTTCGTTTCTGAGACAGGGGCTCTTACTGAACCTGGAGGTCATTAATTTGGCCACACTGCTCAGGCAAGCTCCTGGGACACTCTTGTTTCCATCTCTCAGAATCAGAACTACAGGTGCACATAGCCACATGTGGCTCATTTTTTGAGTATTAGGTATCTGAACTTGGGTCTTCATGTAACAAGTACTTTATCAACTGAGCCATGTCCCCAGTCACCTTCCTCTCATACGTTTTTTTGTCAAATATTTGGTCCCAGCAATAAGAAAAGTAACAAATAAAGAGTTTAAGTTTCTGTAGGTCCTACAGAGGGAGCTAAGAGGTTTGCAATAGAGACCTGGCGCTCCCTACCTGCCCCTAGGTCAGAGAAGGACCACTCCCAGCCCAGGCCTGCTGCTATTTGCTTTTTGTTTTGTTTTGTTTTTTTCTCTTTTCTAATCTCTCTGTCTCCCTGTCTCTGTCTCTGTCTCTCCCTCTCTCCTCATGGGAACAAACTGGAGCCACAGAGCCAATTGTGGTCACACAAAATGCCTCATTCAGGGATAGTGTTACGTCAGCTCACCAATAGACAAAACAGAGACAGGCACTCTGTCTTCAGCAAGTGCCTCAGAGGTGACAGTGTGGCTCTCTCTGACTCTGGGGTACACTGCTTGGGTCCAAATTCTAGCTCCTCCTCAGTTTTCTTATCTGTAAAAATTTCAGTACTACTGGTCCTTCCTTGAAGGGATTGTAGAGCAAGTCAAAACATGAAATGTTAATGGCGCCTCTTATAAAGCTGGTGCCCAATAAATAGATATTGAGTGAATGAGGGTTTTGGAAGTTTTCCAAGGAAGAAACTCAGAGATTATTTCTTTCCTGCGTGTAAATGGCAGAGTTTAGACAGGGAAAGATCTGGCTTTGTTCAGAATATGTCTCAGTATAGTACATTCAACTTGGGGCTTGGGGAGGGGACAGAGACCAAAAGGAGAGTGTTAAAACCCATAGAGAAATGGTTTCTCTTCTCTGTTTATTGAGAGTCTTCTTCCAGAGCCAGTTTAGGTGCCACCTCCTCTCTGGGACATTTCCTGGTTCTTACCCTTCTTTAACCCTTTACACTCTGGCTTCTGCTCTGCTCTTCAGCATCCAGCTCAGAGTTAACAGTAGTCCTCATCTGGTTGTGTTTACTGCTGTTTTCTCTTGTCACACAGAGAGCTTCCTCTGAAGCAGATCCTGGATTGGGATAGGGCTGGGTCAGGTCCTGCTTACAGAGTCACATTGGACCAGCCTCAGGAACATCGTGGGGATAGGAGTCTAGCCCAGGAATGGGTAGTTCACTCAGCCTTGACCTTCTTACCTGTAGACCAACTAACTATAACTAACATGTTTGTTCTGTAGCTACTTCCTCTGAACTGAAACAGTCCCTCCCAGAGGAGGTGTAAGGCCTCACAAAAAAAGCTTCAGGACTCACAGGGTCCCTCTCCAAGGCTATACAAGCAGTAGACAGTTGCTATGAGGGAGGAGGATTTTCAGAGGAGCGGTCTTTAAGCTGGGCGGTGAACTCCAGTGACCCAGCTTTTGTGAGTACAATAGGCTCACTGGCTCACCAAGTCAGACTTTTGTATAATCATTACTTTGTTTTGTAATGAGTGTTCTGTCTGAGGTGAACAGGTGTCTTCTCACAACTCCCCAGAGAAAGGCCACAGAACACAATTTCCTCCCAATAGGAATCAACAGAAACAAAGGTAGGTTTGGAAGGAATAGTGGCCAAGCCTCTGCTGTGGGTGCCCAGGCATGCAGCTTGGGTGGATTGATTTTAGAGTGGAGTCTGCAGGGGCAATCCCAGTTGCTCTCTTTTCCGTGTGAAGTGGAATGGTGTGCCTCTTTGCTGATTCACCACCCAAGCTAGTGGAGGTGATCCTATTTTGGAGACGCTGCTGTCTGAGTCGCCTGTGTTCCTGTAAGTAACCTCTCACCCCATGCTCGTTAGTGATTCTAACAAACTCATCGGTTCACCATTTGAAATTGTGTCTTTCACCCACTGATGCCTTATCTGGTGTGACTAGGTTCACATCACTCCCAGCAAAACTGTACAGGCATACTTCATGAGCCACGCTTGTGGTAGGAACTCACATAGACCCCTTGTCTTGACCTTCTGTGTGAATTCTCTCTTTGCTGGATTATAGTGAAAACCTAGACACCGTTGTAATGCTTTGACTGTTCTTAGCACAATCTGGTGTAGGAAACACCAATGTCAGACCTATGGGAGTACAGGGCTCTTGTGGTAGTACAGGAACACAGTTACTGGAGATGAACCCTGCCTGTCTTCTCCCTGCTCTTTTGAACTTTTGCCCCTTCTACTCCCAAAGGTGATCAAAGTTTCCATTTCTCTGCCTTGCCCCTGTAACAGCCTATTACATATCAAAAACTCTTGAAGACAATGCTTCCAGACTTAGAGTCTCCACAGATATAAGGAATCCCCCAGAACAGGACTGGCCACCCTCTGCTCAGCCCCCATGTGTAACATCAGCAGCCATCCCCCTACCCACACAGATCAAGTGAGCTACCTGTGGAAACACTTTTTTAAACCAGAGATGCTAAAGAACTGCTAAGGTCAGAATGCAAACAAAGTTTGAGGTAGGCAGATCCCAAGTTCTAGGCTGGTCTTGTAAATCTCAAAACATTAAAATGAAATTAAAAAGGACAAAATTTTACACAAACACAATATTTATTAATTGATTTGTTTATTTGGGGCTCAGTCCAACCTAGGCTTGAATTCACTATGTCACCCTAACTGGCCTCTAATTCAGGATCTTCCTATTTCCACCTCCCAAGTCCTTGAAGTACAGGACTACACTATCATGGATACTCAATAATAGCTTTTTAGCAATATGAAATCTAAGTCACACTGGGTTACAACATAGTCTCTTCTGTTGAGTTCGGAGGCTGAAGGACTCTGTCTATATCTTTGCAGAGCTGGGAGCCTTCTTGGCACAATTGCTAGAACTCCAGAGTCAGTCTGTTTTCTATTATTATCTCAGACTACTGCATATTTGGGTAATTTATGAAGAAACTTATTTCTCACAGTTCTACAGGCTGGGAAATCCAGAAGATGGTGCTGGCATTTGGTGAGGGTCTCTGTGCTCCATGGAATGCCACAGAAGGGCAAGTATGCATGTATGCTAGAGAGGAAATTGTGTCAAACTTGATCTTCATCAGGAACCTGCTCCCAAGATGACCCTCCTAGCCCACAAGATAGCGTTAATGTATTCAGATCGTGCCTTAAAGGACTTTCCCCTTAATGCTACAACATTTAGTAAAAATTTAAGAGAATGTGTATTTTGTGTGTGTATGTGTGTATGTGTGTGGTGTGTGTGTATCATGCATGTGTTATACATGTATGTGTGTGTGCACGTGTGCATGCACATATATGTGTGTGGGTGCATTTGTGTGTGTATGTGTATAGTGTGTGTGTGTTTGTGCATGCACACACGTGTGTGTTTGTGTGTAGGGGGGTGCATTTGTGTGTGTGTGTGTGTGTGTGTGTGTGTGTGTGTGTATGAGAGAGAGAGAGAGAGAGAGAGAGAGAGAGGCACCAAATATCCTGCTTCTGAACAAGGACGCTGTGCAGTGGTGTCATGGAGCCTGTGGGGTTGTGTCTGTAGAACCAAGCGATGGGGAGAGGAGGGGTGAAAGTAGCAGCTGCTGAGAACGATGAGGTGCACCATTGCATAGGTGCTAGAGAGGAAACCAGCCCTGCCTATCCACTTGGCCTGTCTTCCTGTTTGTCTCCCCTATACCCTGCATTTCCCAATGGCCTACTCCTCTGTCTTCCTTTCTGTCCTTTCTGCACTGAGTGACCTGCCTGCCCCACCCACCCCAGCTGTCCTACCTACCTTGCCTGTGCCTCCTGCCTTCCTTGTCTGTCTTAGTTTCTCCTCCCTACGTCATAACAGTGTAGACCTGATTCCCCAGGATCCTCTTCCTGGGTTCTGGAAGCGCAGCTGCACTTGTGCCTAAGATAATGAGCTCAGCCTGGGAGAGAAAAGAAAGCCTAAACACTTGTTAAATATGTGGGTGTGGGCTGTCTGCCCTCCTGAACCTCAGTGTTAGATACTGCTCCAGCTCAGCCAAGCCTCCATCCAGGAAGACAGCCCTTGGTGCTTAACACAGATCCAGTTGATTATCAGCTAAGAAAACCTTATGTGAGCCACACTGCTTGTTTGTTTCCATGGTCAATTGGAGCTCATAGTTAGTTCCTTTTAGGGAGATGGGCCCATGCAGTTCCCAGAGAGTGTTTCCTGGGGGCTCCCATCCCCTGGAAATGACAGCAGTAACTCTTCCTGGCTCAGCTTTGCAGGCAGAACGCAACACCATCTGCCTTATTTACTTCTTTATTCCCAGCTTCACGGCTCAGAGAGAATCGAGCAGTCGGAGCCTCCTGAATCCTAATGACGCTCTAAGCAGCCATTTGCTCTGGTACAGACAGAACCACCTTCTCCACAACGGGGGTGATCCTGTCTGGCTCCCCACACGCCCAAGTCTGGAAATGAAGACTGTGGTTTTCTGTTTGGTGTTCGGCTAATCAGGTTGTTACTTCCAAAGACAAAGGAATGAGTTTTCTAGAATTATCACTTGGAGGAGCAACACACTGGAGAATAAACCCCCGGGTGTTTCCAGAAAGCTCCATGTATCCTAGCAGCATGCGAAATAGGAAAACTCAAGTAACAGACCATTCAGGGCAGGTGGGAGACTAGGCCCATCTCTGGGACCAGGTATTTTAGTGGACCTTGGAGGATGAGAAGGACCATTTCAGGAGTTATTGTATTCTTAGGGGGGCAAGTGTGTGGCCTCTAGTGGTCTCTAAGATGTGGGGGCTGGCTCATCTCAAACCTTCCAAAAATGCAGTTCAAGCCACATGCAATTGTCCAGGACCAAGGAGTGCCAGGTGGGAGGTGAGGAAGGCAGAGCAGGGGAAAGGATACACTGGACTGTGTGGTTTTGAACTTGCTAATTCATCTCTGACCTGAGAGCAGCCGTCTGAGGCCTTACAAGGGGGGAAGATCAATGCTCAGAGGAAATCACTAGTGAGGACCTGACAGGGTTTTAAGTTATAGGACCAGACTTGCTCCCCACCCTTTGAATTTTTTTTTTTTTTTAAAGATTTATTTTATTTATTATATGTAAGTACACTGTAGCTGTCTTCAGGCATTCCAGAAGAGGTCGCCAGATCTCATTACGGATGGTTGTGAGCCACCATGTGGTTGCTGGGATTTGAACTTATCACCTTCGGAAGAGCAGTCGGGTGCTCTTACCCGCTGAGCCATCTCGCCACCCTTTGAATTTTAGAGGCAGGATTTCTCCGTGTAGTGCTGGCAGTCCTAGAACTCACTTCATAGTTCAGGCTGGCCTTGAACTCTCAGAGTTCCGCCTGCCTCTGTCTCTCTAGTACTGGGATCAAAGGTGTGCTCCACTTCCTGGCTGGCCCAGGTTTATTTGTTTGTTTGTTTGTTTGTTTGTTTTACATTTCCTGGACAGACAGTGTAGTCCACAGGCAGGGACAGCTTGTGGAGTTGTGTACAGGGCCCACTCTCCAAAGGTACCGAGTTTGTGGGTATGGTAAGTAGGGGCTATATGTGGCCTGCCTTCCATTCACCACCACACAGTACCCAGGGTGTTTTGTCTGTTCATAAGAAGAGCCCTTTTCTAAGTCACTTCAAGATACTCCATGGGCTATCAGGGTCCTTGAATCCAGAAGAATGAAACACTGTCAAAAAAGGGCCAGCTGCAGCTAAGGGACAGAAGAAAACTTCAGAAAAAGACCGGCTTCATCATGCTGTTCATGACTGATGTCAGAAGGGCAGGGGTGGGGTGCTGGTGGGAAGAAGCAGGACTGGATCCCAACATCACTGCCCAGCATTCCCGATATGCTGTGTGTCCTTGTGACTGTGTTCACTGGTACACAAATCTCCCCCCAGGCTCCTTCTGCAACCATGCCCAGTCATTCCAGCCAACCCCTGAAGGTGCTATTACAGGCAGACCTCATCCTGTTGCCTGGAGTAGAGTCAAGATGATAGCGACCAGTAGCCTCCAGTTTTACCTGGAAGAGACATGAGTGGTGGGTGTCCTCACCTCTGCTCTCCACAGCCATGCTGAAGATGTGACACACAGATTTACTCAGACTTGCTGAGCAGGTTTCATCTTAACAGAGCCCCCGTGTAATTGGCTGTTCCTCCCAAGCATCCACCATCACGAAGCAGTTGCCATGGAAACTTACTACCTTGACCCACACTCATGGCAGTGAGAAAAACCAGGTCTTTGGTAATAGAATTGAGGCTGTTACATTTCCTGGAAAGGGGCATGGAGGTGGGTTGTCACCACCCCTTCCTGTCACCTCATGTGCAGGTTATTGACAGGTGTTAGGGTACCCAAGAGGTGGAAGGATGTCTAGGAGCAGCGACTCTCCAGTGGCTTGGCTTTCTCTGAGTTGCCACCTTACCAAGGTGGGCTTTTTGGTTCTCCAAGCTGTCCTCCTGTAAGTGACCTTTTACCTATGCTCCTATGACTAACCCAGCGTTCTAGCTTGCTTCCCTGTAGTAGCAATAAAACGGGCTTATTTGATTTACAGGTTACAGTCTATCCTTAAGAGAAGCCAAGGCGGAGCTGGTGAGATGGCTCAGCAGGTAAGAGCACCCGACTGCTCTTCCGAAGGTGATAGGTTCAAATCCCAGCATCCACATGGTGGCTCACAACCATCTGTAGCAAGATCTGGCGCCCTCTTCTGGAGTGTCTGAAGACAGCTACAGTGTATTTACATGTAATAAATAAAATAAATCTTAAAAAAAAAAAAAAAAAAGAGAAGCCAAGCCAGGCGTGGTGGCGCACGCCTTTAATCCCAGCACTCGGGAGGCAGAGGCAGGCAGATTTCTGAGTTCGAGGCCAGCCTGGTCTACAAAGTGAGTTCCAGGACAGCCAGGGCTATACAGAGAAACCTTGTCTCGAAAAAAAGAGAGAAGCCAAGGCAGAAACTTGAGACAGGAACCGAAGCAGAGACCACAGAGGAATGCTGCCTACTGGCTTGCTCCCCCGTGGCTTGCTCAGTGTTTTTTGTTTGTTTGTTTGTTTGTTTTAGGTGGGGACCGGAACTAGCCGGGAAATGCTGTGTAATAGTGTTTGGATACTTCATTCATCTGTAATGATTACTCAAGCACCTACTGTGTGCATCACTCAAAGTAAGCAAAGTAATAGACTGATCCTTGCAGAAAGCCCAGTAGTTCAGAAGAGCCACATTTGTAAATGTGGTTCCTTGGACCCCTCTGTTCCTGCTTGTATCATATCCTTCCTTGCTCGCACTGCTTCAGTCAACCCCGCTCCAGCCCCAAAGATTTATTTATTATTATAAATAAGTACACTGTAGCTGTCTTCAGATGTACCAGAAGAGGGCATCAGATTTCATTACAGATGGTTGTGAGCCACCATGTGGTTGCTGGAATTTGAACTCAGGACCTTCAGAAGAGCAGTCAGTGCTCTTACCCACTGAGCCATCTCACTAGCCCATCAGGCACACTTCTTATCAGCATATGCACACACCATCTCATACTCATGAGCACACACACACACATATAACATCTCACACCCATGAGCACACACACATACACACACACACACCATCTCATACTCATGAGCACACACACACATATAACATCTCACACCCATGAGCACACACACATACACACACACACACACACCATCTCATACTCATGAGCACACACACACATATAACATCTCACACCCATGAGCACACACACACACACACACACACACACACACACACACACCATCTCATACTCATGAGCCCACATGCTTGGTTTCCTTGTAGGACTGAGGCCTCTAGGCCCTGGTCCCTGGTCACTTCTGCACCTGGGGCTTCTCCTAGCTGATTCTGTATTCTTGAATCCCACTCTGGGACATCTCAGTCCTCCACTGCTTTTTGTTTTGTTTTGTTTTTGGTTTGGTTTGGTTTTTTGAGACAGGGTTTCTCTGTATAGTCCTGGCTGTCCTGGAACTCACTTTGTAGACCAGGCTGGCCTCGAACTCAGAAATTCGCCTGCCTCTGCCTCCCGAGTGCTGGGATTAAAGGCGTGCGCCACCACGCCCGGCTCCTTCACTGCTTTTTGAGTTTAGGCTTCAGCCAGACCCTGAGGTAGTCCTTGAACTCAGAGTTCCACACATTGTTTTTTTAAATCCAGTCTTCATATGTCTACTCACAGCCTTATCATCTGGGGTAGTAACTTGTACCCATTGGGATTGTTAAGAAGATAATAGGAAATGGTTTCTATCAGGAGAATTATATAGTTGGCCAATTGTCATGTGGTAGCATTCTGGACAAGAACTAGACAGTTCCTGAGGAATTACTGAAAACAAGAGACTGACTTTCACAAGGTCACATGGCCAGCTGTTAGCAGATCCATGACTAAATGTCCTTTCACTGTATGACTTGGCTGGGGTCCTTCTTATAGCTCCCACCTTGGACAAGAAAATGAAGGTCGAGTGGTTCATCATGAGAAGATGATGAAGATCCTGTTAATCTAGAGCCTTTTGTGCCTCTAGATTAACAACTCATTGTTTGAGAACGCAGCCGCAAGTCAGCCACTTTAGCCACAGCAGGGGCTCTGGCTCCCTAGGGGAGCATGCTGCATCCCAGTTCTTTTCCTAGTGCTGAAGTAGAAGAAAAGGAGCTGTCATCTCTGAATCACTGATAAGCAGAAGGATGGACCTGCTCCTCAGCTACTCTGCTGGTATGCAAACACTGATGGACAGATGCACAAACTGAATTACAAATCCATATGTGCACATAGGACATGCACGGGCAGACATGTCATATATTCAGTTGTAGCTGGAAGGCCCCAGATCCAGTGGACCCTATCACTCAACGTGTTAGATAAAGGGCTGGTATCTTGGGTGCCTGTGTTCTCATTCACACGAATCCCTGTACGCACCCACATGCTGTTACTCTAGCCTGTGTGTGTGTGTGTGTGTGTGTGTGTGTGTGTGTGTGTGTGACAAGAACAGGAGTGAATACTAAATTTTAGCTTAAGCAAGTGTGTGGGTGCACCTCTATAACTCTTCCCCTGCCCCTCTCTTCCCAGATGGGCAGCCAAAGAGTATGGGGCCCAGTCTCAGGGTTAGCTGAGTAACAGTGATCCTGCTCAGGGGTGGTTCCTGTTGTCATGGAGATGAGAACAGAAGATGTTGCTCTGGGAGGCAGGCATCATGTGTGGGTAGCTAAGCACCACAGATCCACAGATCTCAGGAGTGGGAGTGGGTGTTGGAGGCTCTGAGTTGGGGAGTGGGGCTCTGAGGAGGGATAGGGTGTTGTTCTAGGATGTCAGGATTGGAGGCATAAACAAGGTTGTGAGATTCTGAGCTGATCACTGGCTGCTGGGCTAAGAGGATTATGCTTTCCCATAGAACAGTGGCAATCCCTTTCAGAGCAATTGCGCTGAGGCCACAGCCAAGGCAAAGCCCACCAGCAAGGGCAAGACATAGGTTGAAAGCTGAAGATGTCAATTGTTTTTGGGATGACAGATTTGCTACCAATGGGCAGAAAGAATCATTTAGATTCCCCCAGTTCAAAGTCATACTAGCTGAGAAGCAGAAGTAAAATGGAAAACTCTGCTGTGATCAGGTCTATAGGCTGTAACCCTGTGCTGTCTGCCCAATGTCCCCAAATTCATGGTGCTTCTTGCTTTGTTGAGGTCGTCATGGTGATGGACAGGGATTCAGCATCCCTGATCTTGATCACTGAACCCAGCTACCTCTCATGACTGCATGGTGACTCCATCATCTCCAGAAAGGAGCCTGGCTGGCACATAGGTACTTTGTCCTGTCTAGAAGCTTGCCTGCCTCTGCCCTGGCTTGAGTATGCCCCTTAGCCATTCATTTTTCACCTTGACTGCATTCAATAAGACAATGAACATATAGGCCAGGGCTGTAGGGAACAACAACACAGTGTCATAATCTGCAGGCCTCCCAGCATTCTCAGCACTCATGAGCCTGGCCGAAGCCATAGAGCATCTCTGGATACTGTGCCCATCTGAGAGTATCAAAGGCTACGACAAGCCCTACAGGCCATGAACAGGCAGTGCTGGGCATCAGCTGGTCCCTTTACCCTCTCAGTGCCCATGTGGTATTATGTTCATCTAAACACATGAGGTCTGCTTCTATGTCTATCCCATTTCTGGAAAGAGGAAGGTGAGTTCAAGCCTGGAAAAATAACAGGCCTCATCACCAAGGACTGGGTTCAAATCCTGCTTGTGCCACTCACTGGCTGTATGACCACGTGGAGGTTTGTGCCTAGGGCCTATTGCCTCAGACTTCAAAGTTCTCCTTAGTCTGAGGCTGACAGAGTTGGGAAGCTGAGGCTGCCCTCATTCAAAGCAGCCTCTTTCCTTCCCCTGCCTCTCTAGTGGCTCCTCGTGGGGGCCCTGGGCCTTATGCATCAGAAAAGGTGTGGTCAGTTGTGTGGCTGGTGGCTATGTGGGGAAATTGAGGAAGCATTGGGCAAAGCATGGACCTCTCTACCCATAGATGTCTCAGGAAACAGGCAGGCCCATGCAGACTCACAGGCCTTCATGAGTATGGGAGGAGATGAAGTGCTTGTTGCCCTGACTGCAGTCTCTCCAGGTTTCTTGAAAATGTTTGCTCTGACAGAAGGGGAAAAATTCTGTTCCTATGGCAACCTAGTATCTTCCCTTTCCAAGCTCAGTCCTCAAGGGGAAATAATCTCAGAAATACTAAGGAATTTATACAAACTTAATAGGGTTTCTTGGGCACAGGTCTTGAAGCAACCAATGACCCACCTCTCCCAGGTCAGTGAGGGCAGCAAATCTTTTTTAGACCCAGTCACTCATTCCCTCAACAAACACTAGCTAGGACCCTACACAGGATCCTGGATGGGGCCTGTGGATGCAGAAGATTGTAATTTGGTCCAGGACTCAAAGAGCATCCAGTGTGGTGGGGAGGAGAGGCAGAGAGGCTAGGCAAACCTGGGGGAGATGGGAAGGCTTCCTGGAAGAAGCCTGACTTGGCTGGCTCTTTAGGCTTCTCTGAACACTAGAAGCTCTTAGTAACACCCTAGTCCAATCCATGTTACAGACGAGAGCACTAATACCCCAAGCAGACAAATGACTTATCAAGGAAAAGCACATTAGTGACAACCCCAGGGGGGAAAATGGGCATAAAATGAGAGGTGCTTTTATATCTGACCTGAATAAATAATTTACTTCTGGATTTTAATAATTTAAAAGCCTTCATTTCATCCAAGTCTCATCAAAAATAGAAACTTCGCCTTCTCTTTCTAGATTTCTCTTGAGGTGGCAAGTGGGTACAGAGGCCAGGGTGGGGGTCGCTGGAGGGTTTGGGCCCCAGGACAGAGGCCAGGGACATTTGGTTGGAGACAGTAAACAGCCTTCCTCTGAGAAGCTCTGATACCCTGTCCCCTCCCTCAGGGTTATTCTGTCCCTACTTAGTCCTCAGGTCAGTATACTACTGTCCCTCTGAATTAGGGTTCACCACAGGAACTGAACTGATAGACCATATAGAAGGGATTTATTACATCGGCTGTGGGATGCAGTCGGGTAGCCCAACAATGGCTGTCTCACACCAGAGAGGCCGAGAACCCAGTAGTCATTTAGTCCACAGGGCTGGATGTCTCAACAGTCCCAGTATGGCACCAAGGTGTGGAGGATTCCTGGTCTTCACTCTACATTGGAATCCCAAAGAAGCTGATGCTAGAATCATTAAAGGGATGCTGCAGCAACAGAGCAGATGGTCTTGCCAGCAAGAGTAAGGGCAAAAAGCAAAGCAGGCAAAAAGCAGTTTCCTTCCTGCATGCCATTTTATGTGGCTGCCACTCAAGGTGGCACCCATATTTAGTGCAAGTCTTCCCTGCTTCCAATAATCTGGTCAAGAAAATTCCTCATAGGAATGCCCAGTGTCCCTCAAAAGGGTGCCCAATGTCCCTCACAGGGCTGCCCAGCAGCTTGTGGCTCAGTTGATGACAAGCACAGTCAATTTGACAACTAGCATTAGCCATCACACCCCCTAAGACTTTCAAGTTTGCCTTATACCAGACCCCTGTCCTGAACTTATAGAATCATGACTCCCACTTCTTGGAGTTGTTGAGTGGATTCAGAAAATCCATTTCTGCACGGCTCTGACTCACTATCTCAGTTTGACACACCATGGGCCTACAACCTACAGGAGTTTCTGTCGCTTGGAGTGGAGCACAAACTGCAGAGAGGTATTAAAGAAGAATAGAGAACCGGTGTGTGTGTGTGTGTGTGTGTGTGTGTATGTTTATGCGTGGACAGTCACACTGGTTTACTGGTTTAAAGGCCATCCTACTCAGGTAAGACTTCATTTTAACTAATCTTATCTGCTGTGATCACAGTTTCAAATAAGGTCATGTGACCAGCTGCCTCAGCTCCTCCACAAAGCTTTCCTCGCCATGATTGACAGGACCCTCACACCTTGAGCCAAAACCTCCTTCCTCCATTAAATTGCTTTTGTCCAGTATTTTGTCATAGCAATGAAAAAAGCAACTGATACAATGTATCTTTGTCAAAGAGCAGTCTGCCCTTATATGCCTAAGACTCACTCCCTTCCAAGTGCTGCCACCCTTTATCATAGTTCCTAATGTTGTGGTGACCCCCAATTCTAAAATCATTTTGTTGCTACTTCATAACTGTAATTTTGCTACTGTTCTAAGTCATAAAGTAAATGTCTATGTTTTCCAATGTTCTTAGACAACCCCTGTGATAGGGCTGTTCAACCCCCAAGGGGTTTGAAACCCACAGGTTGAGAACCTCTGCTCTGGTGGTCCTACACTACTTTTATCTTGAATCAAAGTAGCAGGCTGGCAAGATGGCTCAGCAGGTAAGAGCATGGACTGCTCTTCCAAAGGTTCTGAGTTCAAATTCCAGCAACCACATGGTGGCTCACAAACACCCGTAATGGGACCTGATGCCATTTTCTGGTGCATCTGAAGACAGTTACAGTATACTTACTTATAATAATAAAATTTTTGGGACGGAGCAAGCAAGGCTGACTGTCACCAAGACAGACTGTCAGACTATGAGCCAAAACAAATACTCCCTGAAGATGCTTTTGTCAAGTATTTGATCATAGCTAAGAGAAAAGTAACTGCGGCTGGGTAGTGGTTGCTGCAGCTGCAACACAGGCCTTTAATCCCAGCACTCAGGAGGCAAAGGCAGGTGGATCTCTTTGTGGGTTTGATGCCAGCCTGGTCTACAGAGCAAGTTCTACACAGAGAAACTTTGTCTCAAAAAAAAAAAAAAAAAAAAAGAAAAGAAAAGAAAAGAAAAGAAAAGAAAAGAAAAGAAAAGAAAAGAAAAGAAGTTTTACCCTAGGTAACTTGGTGATTTTGTTGTTGTTGTTTGTTTTGTGGTTGTTATTTTTGTTGTTTTAGCTTGGTCTTTATTTTGTTAAGACAGATTTTCTTTATATGTAGTCCTGGGTGTCCTGGAACTTAAGCTGTAGACCAGGCTAGCCTTGAACTCACAGAGATCTGTCTGCCTCTGCCTCCTGAGGGCTGGAGTTAAAGGCGTGTGCCACCACCATCCAGCTCTAAGTTGACTGTTTAAATCGGCTTAATGAGGATGGATACCTGACCCTGACTTGGAGCACTGGTTGTGACCCACAAGTTCAATAACACTGTCTTGAAAACAAACAAATGATTTAAAAAAAATGTTTTTAAACAGTAGACTCCTCCTCGTGCAGCCCTCACAGAATATAAAAAGAGAAGTGTGCAGGAGAACATGGAAATCCTGTTTCAGGACACATTTCCTTTGGGATCTAAATAAGCAGTACGTAGAGGAAGGGAACTAGCCCTGTATGCTAGACCTCAAAGTCCAAGCTGCCTTGCTTTCTACACAGGCACATGCATTTTCGGCAATAAAGGATGTGATAGGCCCCAGGGAGGCGGTGTTCCTGTTGACAGCTGTTTCCATGGTAACAATAGGCCTGGCTACAAATAGGTAAAAAAGTCTGATGTTACTCACCTTGGAACTCACCGGGAAGCTGATTATGTTCTCTCAGACTTGCAGGCTAGAGGGAGAAGCTTTATTCTCCTGACACAACTGACCTTCAAAGCTGCTCTGTTGGACTAGAGACTTAAGGTCTGGCTCTCCTGGCTGCGCTGACATTATTGTGGTCCTCCTCAGGGATATCGATTCCTCTTTCCCAGCTGCAATTGGTATGATACTTTTCCAGGGTATCATATCGTGTCCTTCAGAGGTCAACTTGAGTATTCAGTTAACTTTGAGCCTTTTTTCCCTCCAAAGGTGTTTGTGGGGGGGGGGGACTTTCATTTGGTAGGGTGCTTGCCTGGCATGCATGAAGCCCTGTGTTCCATTCCTAGTACTGCATAAATGCAGCTGAGTGTAGGGCACAGTACTTGTTAGGTGAGGTTGGAGGGTCAGATACTCAAGGTCATTTCTTCTGCATGTAGGGTCTGAGGACAGCTTGGGCTATGAGTCAGCAGAGAAACCTTGTCTTAAAAAACAAAGCAAGGGCTGGAGAGATGGCTCAGTGTTAAGAGCACTGACTACTCTTCCAGAGGTCCTGAGTTCAATCCTCAGCAACCACATGATGGCTCACAACCATCTGTAATGGGATCTGATGCCGTCTTCTGGTGTGTCAGTGACAGTGTACTATGTGGGAACCCCAGATGTGGACATGCCCATAAAATAAATAATAAATACCACACCTTCATGAAGGCATGAAGGTGTGGTGACCCGAGTTTGATCCCCAGAGTCCATGTAAAGGTGGAAGGAGAGAGCTAGCTCCACAGGGGTTGTCCTCTGACCTCTATCTACACAGGCTCCATGGCCTGTGCAACCACATATGCAGGCGCATGCTCGAGGGTGTGCTCTCTCTCTCTCTCTCTCTCTCTCTCTCTCACACACACACACACACACACACACACACACACACACAAGTAAAATGAAGAGAAACCCATTACTTTGTACTAATTAAAAAAAAAAACAACATTAATACTGTTCTCTTTGTATCCCTGGCTGTCCTGGAACTTACTCTGTAGACCAGGTTGGAATCCTTTTTTTTAATTTTTATTTATTTTTTTTAGGAGTAAAAATATCATCTTGGCAAACACTAGCAAAATTCCTTCTGGTAAAGCGAAGGACAGCCTTTGTTTGAGAAAAGCCTCTGACTGCTCTGGTATGAGTGACAGGCCAAGGCACCAAGGCACTTGGAGGGCTTTAAGCGAGACCCGGAAGTTACTCTTAGCTCAAAGGGGGCACTTATTACTTTATCTAATCAAAGGAAGGGAAAGGCAGCCTGATAAGCTTGGAGGGGGGCAGGGCAGAGTGAAAGGCTCAGGCAGGGAATTCAGGAATGTAAATGGAGGCAGCCAGTGGAAGACTGGGAACTCCCACGATGTTGGGGGTGGCTGTGTCTACTCTCCATTGTGCCAGGCCCATGCTACCCCAGGGAGTTTTCTTACTAGAGAGAGTTCCATACAGCAGCACATATTTGCACAGGGGTGGAATTCCCCAGGGCATGGGATCCCAGAAGTCTTGCAAACACAGATCTTAGATAAACCCTTCAGCTTCCCCAGGTCTTGGAGCAAAGCATCCTGGTAAAGATGCCACCAAGGCTTTGAGAACATGGAAGGCCATCTGGTATCGGAGTCACATCTGAAACTGTGGTGGTGTCCCAGTGTCTGGGCCTGCCAAAGGATCGTCCTTTCACAGAAGTTGCAGGAGGGACACTTTAGCCTGCTTTCAGGATGTGCGGGTCATGGGAGAGCAGTTGTTTTGTCCCACAAAAGGAAATCTGGCCCTCACCTGGGCACCTCCAGAGTAGAGGAGCAGGCCCACCTTCCACTAGGGGCTTCTCTAGCTCTCCTGAGCCAGAGACCTGATTGATCCTCTAGACTAGTGACTCTCAGCCTTCTAAGGCAGTTCCTGATGTTGTAGTGACCCTAAACCATAAAATTAGTTTTGTGGCTACTTCATTACTATAACCTTTCCACTGTTATGAGTCATAATATAAAAATCTGTGTTTTCCTGATAGTTTTAGGTGATCCCTGTAGAAGGGTTGTTTGACCCCCAGAGGGGTTATGACCTACTGTTTGAGAACCAGAACAGCACAACTGTACTGAACTCAAAATAAACTCGCTGCAGGACGGTCGGAGCCTCCACAGCTAAAAAATAATCAGAACAGAGCAACAGAGGACCTGGGAGCCACTCATCCCACTCAGGATAATACCTCAGAATAGGTGGCAGTGGCTCAGAAAGGTTGACCAGCCAGCCCACAACAACTCAGCCAGGGGCAGCCATGCTCAGGCTCCATCCTGAGAAGTCTGGCCCTCTCCACAGTCTCAGACGGCACCTGTTCTACTGGGAAAGTAGTGAAGGCTAAGCCCTTTGCCTCCAAGAAAGATCATGACTGAAATGGCAGGGTTATATAAGAATGAGAAGCTGAGGGAAGGGAAGCCCATGAGCTGGAGAAGCTTGGGGTGGAGCGGGGCAAGAAGAGCGGAGACGAGCCAGGACACTAGCATGGGCTCTGTGACAGATACCTGTGATGCTGAGAGAGCCTTGGGGGCAAGCATGGGCTTTGGAATACCGTTTCCTTTAGACCTGACATGCAGGTTCTCATGTGCATGCCTGTGGAGGATAGAGGTCAGCCTCACGTGTCTTTCCTTAGGAGACATCCACCTTGCTTTGTCAGACAGGCCTCTCAGTGGCTGGAGCTTACTAAGTAGGCTAGGCTAGTTAGCCAGTGAGCCCCAGGGGTTTGCCTGTCTCTGCCTCACAGGAATTACAAGTGTGCACTCTCATGACCAGCTTTTTTCCACACACATTTGGGGCATCTAACTCAAGTCCTCATGTTCCTGTGGCAAACATTCTACCAAGCTGGGCAATCTCTCCATTTCCACATTTGCTTTTCTTGAAGTTCTTAGATCCCAGGCCTCCTCAGTCTAGGCCCACTCAGAGTCAGTCTCCTGATAAATGCAGACAAATAAACACTTCTACAAGATTTCCCCACGTAGACGGGGATGGAACCCAGGACAATGAGGAATGACCTTCCAAGATGGAGCTGCCTCAGGATGCCTTCCTGTCTAATTGCAGCTATGATGACCAAGAACAAGTTTGGAGGAGATAGCCCTGGACCAGCCCATCAGGTGGACCTCTAGTGGCCAGCCAAGGCCACGGTTTAAAACTCTGCTTTTTGGCTTCTGAGTAAAACGATCTATGAATAATCAGAACAGCCACAATCATCTACAGCTATTTAAAAATTACCACCCCGTTGTAGTCAATCCTATGATTTTTGTGGATTAGAAACTCAGGTGGGAATCAGTTGAGAAACTTCAAGTAACTCAGCTAGTGGACAGGCCAGCTGGAAGATCCCAGACAGCTTCATTCACAGCTGGCACCCTGCAGGGCGACAATGTCACCAGACCCTTCTCCTCTTCATGGGCTCTTGTTGCCTTTCTACACTTGGTGGTTGGACTCAGCTTGGCCTTGGACTGATGTCTCCGGTTTTCATCAAATCTAACCCAGGGCTGGCACAGTGACTTCTGCCATCTGGATAAATCACAGCAACCCAGACCAAAGAAACAAAAAAACAAAAAAAACTAGACCCCATCTCCTAAGGCATATGTCATCCCCCTTGGACAGCTCAGAGACATGAGCCTTAGAAAAGATGAGACAGAACCAAGATTGGCCAGGACTACAGCTTGGAGCCCGAGTCTAAAGCCAGCGCTCTCCCCACCCCCAACCCACCCCGCCTCAGCTGCTTCAGTACAAGTGATAGCAGAGAGGACAAGGCAGGAACAGATGAGCCAGCCTCAACCTAGATCCCAGATGAGGTGCCTATTCGTTTGCATAGCTGTGACCCGCAGTGCTTCCACTCCCTGCTGGCAGCTTTCCTCCCTCAATAGTCTCTCGTATTTTTACGAGTTTGTAGGTGATTTTTTCATTGTAGCCACAAGCCAGGACCCCAGATTTCAACCCCAAAGCAACAGTTCCCTTGCTTGTTCCTGCCTACTCCCTCATTGGCTGAGAGCATCTCACTCTGGACCTTCCCTTACCCGCTTCCTCAGTCAAGTAGGAGGGAGTGCTGACCCCATCATGGGGGTTTCCCAAGCTGAGATAGAACAAAGGGTGCTGGAGACAGAGATTTCCTTTCTAGCTCCACCACTTATGGCCTGAGGACCCTTAAGCTCCAGTTTTCTGATCCATATAGCATGGCTTATAATCACCATGATACTTCACAGATGGTTTTTAAGACTTATGGAGGGAAAATGTATAAAATGCAAAGCTTGCAGGGTGGGGAGAATAGCTCAGTCAGTTAACATACTTGGCAGATGAGCACAAGGACCTGCTTCTGATCCCCAGTACCCACATAAAGAGCCAGGCACAGTGGCATGCATTTGTAACCCCAGTGCAGAGGTAGAGACAGGAGTATTCCTGGCATTCGCTGACCAGCCAACCTCGCCTGCCTGTCAAGTGCCAGATCCTATGAGAGACACTGACTCAGAAGTCAAAGTGAACAGCTCCTGAAGAATGATACTTGAAGCTGACCCGTGGCCTCCAAATGCATGTGCACACACATGTACCTGAGAGTGTGCACACAGACATACATGTACACACTTGTATATGGAAGAGCCAAAAACATCATTGATACCTAAACTCATAAAAATACATCTTGCAGGGCAGAGGTGGCACCCGCCTTTAATCCCAGCACTTGGGAGGCAGAGGCAGGCAGATTTCTGAGTTTGAGGCCATCCTGGTCTACGGAGTGAGTTCCAGGACAGCCAGGGCTATACAGAGAAACTCTGTCTTGGAAAAAAAAAAAAAAGACATCTTGTGTTCATGGATTGGATGATCTAATACCATGAGGGGTTTAGCTATTTTTAAAAAACATATTTATTTTATTTATTTAAGTACATAGTAGCTGTTTTCAGCCATACCAGAAGAGGGCATTGGATCCCATTACAGCTGGTTATGAGCCACCATGTGGTTGCAGGGAATTGAACTCAGGACCTCTGGAAGAACAGTCAGTGTTCTTGACTGCTGAGCCATCATCTCTCCAGCCCCAGTTTTAGCCATTTAAAAAAAAAATTTACTCTCTTTTTTTCTTTTCAAGACAGGAGTTCTCTGTGTAGCACTGTGTAGCACTGGCTGTCCTGGAACTTGTGCTGTAGACCAGGCTGCCTCAAACTCACAGATATCTGTCTGCCTCTGCCTTCCCAGGACTGGCGTTAAAGGCATGTGCCACCATTGCACAGCTAAAAAATTACTCTTATTTATTATTATTTTTTTTTCTCTTTTTTTTTTCTTTTTTTCCCTTGTTCCGGTCAACCCCGCTCGCTCTGCTCGACCCCACTCGCTCCGGCCAGCCCCACTTGCTCCTGGCCGCCCCCCGTACGGCCCCCGCTTGTTCCAGCCAGCCCCGCTCGCTCCGATCGGCTCCGCTTGCTCCGGTTTGGCCCCGCTCGTTCCGGCCCGTCCCCGTTCGGCCCCACTCGCTCCGGCCCTGCTAGCTCTGGCATCCCCGCTCGTTCCGGCCGTCCCCGTTCGGCTCCACTCGCTCCGGACAGCCTTGCTTGCTCCAGTTGGTCTCTCCGGTCCAAGGATTCATTTCTTATTATTCTTCATAAGTACGCTGTAGCTGACTTCAGACGCACCAGAGGAGGGCGTCAGATCTTGTTACGGGTGGTTGTAAGCCACCATGTGGTTGCTGGGATTTGAACTCATCACCTTCGGAAGAGCAGTCGGGTGCTCTTACCCACTGAGCCATCTCACCAGCCCATTTATTATTATTTTTAATGTCCATGAGTGTTTTGCTTACATATATGTGTATGCCATGCAGAAGATTGCAAGCTTTTACTATCACTCTGGAAATCAGTCTGGTGGTTCCTCAGAAAATTGAACATAGTACTATCTGAGGATCCAGCTATTCCACTGCTAGGCCTATTCCCAATAGATGTTCCAATGTGTAATAAGAACACATGCTCCACTATGTTCATAGCAGCCTTATTTATAATAGCCAGAAGCTGGAAAGAACCCAGATGTCCCTCAACAGAGGAATGGATACAGAGTATGTGGTACATTTACACAATTGAGCTGGGCATGGTGGTGCACGCCTTTAATCCCAGCACTTGGGAGGCAGAGGCAGGTGGATTTCTGAGTTTGAGGCCAGCCTGGTTTACAAAGTGAGTTCCAGGACAGCCAGGGCTATACAGAGAAACCCTGTCTCGAAAAACCAAAAAAAAAAAAAAAAAAAAAAAATTTACACAATTGAATAATACTGAGCTAGTAAAAAACAATGGCTTTGGCTGGGCGGTGGTGGCGCATGCCTTTAATCCCAGCACTTGGGAAGCAGAGGCAGGTGGATTTCTGAGTTTGAGGCCAGCCTGGTCTACAGAGTGAGTTTCAGGACAGCTACGACTGCACAGAAAAACCCTATCTCGAAAACAACAACAACAACAACAACAACAACAACAACAACAACATGGCTTGCATGGAGGTCAGAAGATGGGGTGTTGGATCTCCTAGAACTGGACTTGCAGGAGATTGTGAGCCACCATGTGGGTACTGATACTAGGTCCTCTGTGAGCCACCACATGGGTTCTGATACTAGGTCCTCTGCAAGAATTACACATGCTCTTAAACATTGAGTCATCTATAGCCCCAGGGCTTTAATGTCATCAATACACTCAAATTGTGACAGGGTCTTATGCTGAGGCCTTCCCATGAGTAGAGGACTGTATTCTCCCAGGGTCTTACCCCCTTCTCTATTCCCAGGTCTTCCATAGACTTTTCCAAGGGTCTGTCTTCCTGACCTAGGGGCAGCATATATGGAGAATGAGCCAGTATAGCTTGTATACGTGCCTGATATGCAAAGTGTAGGAGGTGTGTGTATGTGTGTGTGCTGCATGTATGCATGTATGTACATACATATGTTTGCATACATGCATGTGTCCTCCTGGTATCTAACAATGTAGAGGTGGGAGGGGACAGGGAATACATAGGAGCTGGCCACCCCCACACACACATATTGCTATGGTACAGTGAAGAACATCCAGGAATCCAAATTCTAAGTCCTAACCAGGTTCTCCAGTCCCTTTGAAAATATATTTGTCAAGGGAAAAGATTGGAGCATACTTATTTCATAGTTTGAATTTGATGTATCACTTTCAAATATTCAGACACACAGAGTGTCAGCCTTGAACTATATGCTTGCCCCAAACCCTGAGACTGTCTCAGGAAGGTTAACTATATTCTCACAAACTTCCTTCTTCCAAGGACACACCATATGTCTAACTTCCTCAAATTCAGCTGAGATTCCCAATTTCCCTGGACAGATAAAGGCCCTATAGTGCCTTCTTAACTCCATTACCCAGCAGGAACCAAGGGCTCCTCAGAGGCTCTGAGCTTCCCAGACTTGATCCAGTCTCCCTTCAGTGTACTGCTATGAGGATGGAACACCCAAGGGTACCCAGTAGAAGTACAGGGACTGATGGAGACGTACTTCCATATATGGCCACTAGGGGGCAGGAACACACAGCACCTGGAGTATAGCTACTCTGCAGAAGAAAGTGGGGCTTTGTGGGCACTTGAGCATCTAGTTCCAGTGCATGTGTGGGCCAGGAGGAGAAGAGAAAGGAGTAGAGGACTCTGGTAGCTTCTGCAGGCCCCATGAGGCTCCAACTTGAGCCTGAGAGTACTTCTTTCTTCTTACATTTCTATGCCTTTCCTGTCTTCCTTCCCTTCCTGCTGTTTAGAGGCTGAGATCTAGGTTTAATCTTGACTTTGATAGTCTAGGATACTTTTTCTCTCTAACCTTAGATTACCCATCAGCAAAGTGGGAAGAATAATATATCCAATTTAGCACACATTCCCTTTGCCTTTTCCTTGGGGTTTGGGGAGGGGTGATGGGACATTTTATATAGGACAACTACCCGTTCAGGCTGTCAGAAAGGAGTTCCAGACTATATCCTGGGCAAAACCAGTCCCTCCCTCTACCCCAGTGTGAGATGGCTCATCAGTCCTCCATTCCTGGTAGAGGATGCCATGAGAACCTGCCCAGTGGTGCTGGGCAGGCTGGCTGAACTAGTCAGACTGGAGTGACTTCTACCCCAGCCTGGGAACTTTAGCAATGTTGGAATGTATTCCGAACCTCAGCCGGTCCTGCTGCATGTCAGAAGAAATAAGCAGGTTACAGGAAGGATGGATGGGTGGATAGGTGGAAGTGGAGGGGAGGGAGGGTGGAAGGAACAAGGGGAGGATGGATGGATGGGAGGGAGGGAGGAGGAATAGATTAGTTCATGCATTACTTCAGAGTACTTGTAGCAAAGAGATTTCTATGCATGATTCTAGCAGAACCCTAAGGACTTCTTAAGAGAACCAAGGTCTAGGCAGTCAATTGAGGGGTCTCCCATTCTGAGGCTCCCTGCCTCTTAGAGTCAGCACAGATAGGGGTTTTGGTCTACGTTTTCGGATTCTTCCAGACCGCAGGGCTTGGTTCATGCTTGCATTTATTTCTTTATTCAGCAAATACTCCCCAGGCCCTTCTCGCTGGGGGTCCCAACAACGGAGGTGGGCACCCCAGGAATGTCTGAGCAGGCTGCTCTGAGGAAATGGTTTTAAGCATGAAGCTGCGCCCACAGGGGCTCCCAGCCAGAGAAGTCACTGTCTCAAATCAGAGCCAGACACCCAGTGTAAAGTAAAGACACATTTGCATAGAGCCAAGTCCAAACCTGGGATCCTAAGTTCCTGTTATCCCCCATTGCAAAGCTTCCAGGGAAAGGGTTTCTGGGAGAGCCCGGAAGTGGGGAATGTGTCATAAGCATGGGCTCTCTCTCCCCAGCTGGCCTTGCCTTCTCTCCTGGCACTGGGTCACACCTGCAGGGCCTCACCCACTACTGACCTAGATTTCCTTGCCACTCTGTCAACAGTTCCAGGGTGGCGCAAAGCGCAGCTTCAGGGCCCCAAACAGAGTCAGGACCAGCATCACAGAAGCCTAACCCCGCCCCCCCACAACAGGATGGAGCTAGTGCCTGCATTTGTCAGGGTGGGGGTGAGTCTTCCTGAAGGTTGCTTGGACCCAACTATAGCTCTGACCTCTCCAGCTAGGCCATGCTCTGGTTGACAGGGCCTCCCAGTGGGTGAGGGTGGGCGGAACCTGGTATAGGCATTTAGGGACAGGGACCACTGAGCGCCAAGAGCTGTGTAATTGAGGTCATTGCTTCTAGTTTGCTGCTTAGAGACTCACAAATCTGCTCAGGCCAGGCTCACAGCAGGATGCTCTAGAGACGCCCAGGCCCCTGTCTGCTAGAGTCCGGCCCTTAAGAGACCTGCTCTCTTCATGTCAGATACGATCCCCACCCTCAGCACCCAAAGTGTTCTTGGGATGGTTGATCCTGTGCTCACAAAGCCTAGAAAATTCTGCTGTGAGGCCTGGGTCTTTATCTTTGAGACCAAGAGGACCCATGAAACGCTGGCTGTGGCAAAGAACCACAAGCGGGTAGGATCCTGTAGGCCTCAAAACCTCCATCCAGGCTGAGCCCTCATCCATTTCTCTGTCAGGCTCGTAGGGGTGAGACCATTGCCATCGGCTTCTCCTGGCTCTGCTCTTCGTAGCCTGCAATAGTTAAAGCAACCCTAGTTGGGACATCAGAGCTCAAATAGACCGAGAGCCCCAGCAGTTCCCAGGGGTTAGGGGTTTATGATCATGATCCAGATTGGAAAGTACTATTCTTTCTAGATTGTTCTCAGATTGAAACTGGGCTACCTTGTCTTGGAAGAAAAGATGAAAGGAAAGAAGGAAAGGAAAAGGGAAAGAAAGGAATCTCAGGACACTCAAATACTTGGTCCCTTACCTAGGGGAACACAGTTTGATACAGTTCAAGAGCTGAAAGCAGGGGTAGGACCCACTTGCAGTCACTCTCCTGACCCCAGTGTGCAGGCCACTGCCTGGGAGCCTTGCTTCCTAATCTGAGGTTCTAGGAAGTGCTGACATCTTTGCCTCTGGTTCTTTAGAGATAGCCCAGGCCTGTAGCCTGTCAGACATAGACCTCAGGGCACAGCTTGTGTCTGAACTCATAGGACAGTGAGTGGCAATGTGAAGCACTGGCAGCAAGTGGTTTTGAAGATCATGATGGCTTCCCATTAAGGACAGGACAGGGTCTAAGTTGTAGAAGGTGCTGGCTTCACTGGGAGACCTAGCCCGGGCTTCCAGGTACAAGAGTGTCCCACTGTCCTGGCAGGGAATCCTAAACCTTGCAAATTTCCCTGGCACACCTGAAATTGTATCTGGCTCCCTCTGAAGCCAAGGAGAGGACTGGCCTTGGTCCCTTCCCCCTGGGGGAAGAGGATGCTATAAGGAGATTTTTAACTGGAGAATGCACCTTTGGTGTCAAGTTCAGCGTTCTCTCTGTGCTCTGCCAGTATGGACATCTAGACCAGAAAGGCTGAGAGCACACCTGCTCCAAATTCTCCAGATAAAGAGGGCTGGCCCACGCCCTTGACCGGAGGTGTCAGGAACACCTGGGCCTCCTGGATCCCTGCCAGACCTGGCAGCCGCTTCCATACCTGCGTAGCTTGTTGCTCCCAGCTGTGAAAAGTCTCCAGGAATTGGATCAGGAGACCACACTTGAGTACCCTGACAGGTGGGACAGCCACTTGGGAGGGAGCTGGGCACACTTTTCATTACCTTCTACTCCCTCTTCTCAACCATTCGCCAGTATGTAGAGTCAACGTTTCCACACAGTCTACCCGAATCATGCTTAAGGAAGCTCTGTTATCCTGTCTAGACTAAAAGACAGGCCCTAGGCTAAACTAGGCCAGATGAGGGCTCCCTCAGGAATGTGAACAGTAGAGGGGATCAAATACCAGCCATGTACGGCACCCCAGTCCTCTGAAGTGAAGAGTCAGTTGCACACACACACACACACACACACACACACACACACACACACACAGATCCACCTCTTGATTTGCAGTTTAAGGCTGTGGTCACTTACTCTTGTGTGTATGAGCTTCTGAAAAGCTCACACACTACAGAACAAATTGCTTAACAAAGCAGGTCTTGGACATGTTCCTGTCCTTAGGTCACAGTGACAGTCAGCGTCTCTCCCCTGCTCTCACATGGAAGCTGAAGGCCGCATCCCTTTCAGTATCTGGGTGTGATACATCTGAGCATGGGCTTTCTTTTGTATCATGGCAAATTGCTAGTCTCAGAAGTCAGGTCACTGATTTCATAACAGCCATTAAACACACAAACAAGCAAGCAACCCTTTCTGTCCACATTTGAGGGTGTGGGATGCACTCTCCTGCATTACCCTTATCCTATGTATCCAGTACAAAGTCTGACCAAGCAGCTCGAAGAGCTGTGCTCCAGCTCTGGCTAGGGGATAAACACGGTCCTTTCTTCCACAGAGTCAAGGAATTGAAGATGCAATATCTCATATAAAGACTAACGTAATAGAGAATAATACAAATACACAAAAATGTTTACAACAGAGCATCACTCATGCTTGTGCCCAGCTAGCTTAGTCGGTAGAGCATGAGACTGTCAATCTCAGGGTTGTGGGTTCGAGCCCCACGTGGGCACCAGATGTTACCTGTGCCCTGGACTGCTCACTGCCTGACCCTACCTGCCCTCGAGGGTTGGGGGGAGGGTTGGGGGTGACGTGGTGCAGAGTCGACCACACAGATTCTGGGAGCAAGTGAGAAACACTGCGGCAAGCTCCTTTAATACCCTCCACTTATATCCACATTGGTCCCAAGAAAGCATCTCTTCTAAACAGCAGTTCCTGATTGGCTAGCATTGTCTACACCAGCAATCTCTGTCTCTCAGGCAGTCCTCAATTAGTTCCTCCTGCAGAAGATGCTTTTGTGGCTGCGCAGCCCCCAGCGTTTACATAGAAGCAGCCCCTCCATTGCTGCTACAGCTTAGGAACTGGAACTCAACTCAGCCTCCTCATACCTTGTGAGCTCAGTTGGTTCCCCATTGTGGGGCGCATTGTGATCCTCTAAAGAGATGTGACTCTGTGGCCTTGTGTGAAAGAGAAGGCCACCCAGATGTACCCTAATCCTATGGGGTGACTGTGCCCTCACCAGGAGGAAATGATACATAAAGGGCAAAGCCACAGAAAGGATGACACTCAGGACAGAGGCCAAGCCTGGAGTGATGAAGAGCTGGCCAAGGAACACCCAAAGACTGATGGCCACAGGAGCTGTGAGGGACGATGAAGGGTTCCATTCAACCACCGAGGGCCATGTCCCTTCTGACCCCTCGGTTGTGAACTCAGAACTATAAGGGGTAGTGCTGTTTAAACCCATCCCACCTGTGGCTCTTTGTTACAGAAGCCAGAAGAAACCACCATGTTCCCTGACTTAGGATGAGAAAGCCTAGGGCTGGCTAGAGGGAGCACAGAGAAGCCCCGGGAGGCTTTTACTTCTCCACTCGGGCCACAGTTCCTCTGCCCTTGTGCCTGGCCCATTCCTGGTGGATTAGGCACATGCTGGTTGACACCTTCCCCTGTTGTCCTCCTAATGTACTGTAATTAACAAGGACGCACGCCCAGCCATTACCCAAGGGTGCTAGACCTCAGACTGGCAGGCTCTACACCCTTTACCTTGACACACTAGAGGGGGGACATGGGAGGGGGCACTGGCAAGAAAATGCTTTACAGTTGGATCTTATGGAGGCATTTTCTCAATTGAGGTTTCCTCCTCTCAGATGATTTTAGCTGTATCAAGTAAACTATTCAGCACGACATCTGTGTATAAACTCTCACAGCCTGACTCAGAATGCCCAGCACAGCACCAGATTCAGGTGACTCTATACAAGTCCTAGTGCCAAGCATCTCATCAGAAAGGGGAAGGCAAGGGAGCCCGGCCTGGGACTGAGAGTCAGGTTCAGAGCCCAGGCAAAGGGTCTTGCCTAGTTACTAGGGTAGGAGGGGGGTAGCAGGGACCTCCCTCATTCATCTTGATGGAGACCCAAAGGTGTCTTGAAACAAATGTTCTCCTCCCCCAGTGCAGTGAAGGCTCTGAGGGATGAGCCAGAATATGTGGGGCTCTAGAAGAGAAGCACACGTCCCAAATACAGAGACAGCTCTGCCATATCTCCTCCCCCACCAGCCAGCAGGCAGGAGGGACAGCAGAGTGTCCTGCTCTGTGCTCCTGACTTACTTAATGGTTGGGCACTCCTAAACCTTCCCCTGCTAGCAAACACCCCCCACTCCTGTACTCCTGAGTTAACACCTTTTAGAATCTAGATTCCATCTCTGCTACCCCAGGCCCAATTGGGGAAGTGGTCTGTAACCACTTACTCTGATTCTCCCATGTCGGTGGGCCTCCTTCCTCCCCATCATGGCAATCTCTGCTTCCTTCCTCTCTCCCAGATCCTAGCCCTCATAAATCTCAAAGTTGGACACGTAGATTCCCAATTGGGGTGGGGGTGGGGACAGATTAATTCAGAGCATTAAAACCAATCCCCAACATCAGAGCAGTGAGTGCAGCCCTGGTTCTGGCCATTATCCTAATGAGGTACTACATACAGGGAAGCTGCAGGTTTTTTCTCCTGGAAGCAAAGATTGTCACAGTCTGGCCTGGCTCTCCCTTCCCAGGGATGCCTCCTTCCTGAGTGTTGCCTATAAGGTTGCTTGGTACCTAGAAATATCCAGTAATCCTGGCGAGAGCAAAGGTAGTCCCCATTCTCCTGATATGGCTGTCTTTAAGGGCCCCCAAGGCCTGGAAGATCCATTGAGCCTTCTGTAAAACTGGTGGGGTTACCCATCAGGTCTTCAACCTCTTCCTTCTGTCCTCTTGCCTTCTTCCTTCCAACCATCCAGAATTGGAGAGTCATGTGAAGGAAATCAAGGAAAGGGGCTGATATGTATTGATTGCCTGTACCCGTGCATATGTGTGTGCATGTGTGCGTGCATGTGTGTGTGTGTGTGTGTGTGTGTGTGTGTGTGTGTGTGTGTATGGATGTGTTCATGGATGTGTGCACACTCATGTGTCTGTGTAATTGTATGTGCTTATGTAGGGGTGGGAAAGAATATGCATTTGTGTGTCTGTGAACATGTACATATGTGTTCATGTGTGCATGGAGACCAGAGGTCAATATTAAGTGTTTCTGTCAATCACACTCCACCTTGTGTTTTGAGACAGGGTCTCTCATTGAACCCAGAGCTCATGGATTCACCTGGAGGAGCTGACCAGTGAACTTCAGGGATCTGCCTCTCTCTACCTCCCAGCCCCATTCTGGGGTCACAGACAGCTCCTGCCCCTGGTTTTTATATGGGAGCGGGAGAGCCAGACTCACACTGTGGAGCACAGCAGGCACTTTTCCATCTCCTTAGGCCCAAGTGCCTTCCAAGTGCCATCTTCTAAGGTCCCAGCCTCTCTTCTGGCTTTACCTACAGTCACCCCACTTCTGATGAGTATCCCCTACCAGAAGAGACAATGGATGTTCCATACTCTTCTTCCAGGAGAAGTTTTTAGCCCTTTGAAAGGATCATGTGGACTCAATGGATTAGGGTCTGCGGAGGTGGGTAAGTGGGGGCGGAAGATTCTAGAAGCAAACCCAGCCTACTAGCTCACTCAGGCCCACACTCCTTTTCAGCTGGTTCTCAGCAACACAGTGACTGACATGGTAGACCAGGTGTGTTCTCTGTGTCGTTACTGTAGTGACACCCAGTATGCTTCTGTCCCTGTAACTGCTCAGTCAACACTTAGGTTGTCCTGAGAGAAAATATGGAGGCCTCCCAAGGCCCTCCTTTGCCCACAGATTCTTAGAATGCCTCAGGTGACCTGATACATCTTACATTGGGCCAACAGCTCCTGGTGCAGGACTCCCCCACCCCCACCTACCCACCTCCGCAGACTCTAATCCATTGAGTCCACACGATCCTTTCAAAGGGCTAGAAACTTCTCCTAGAAGAAGAGTATGGAACATCCATTGTCTCTTCTGGTAGGGGATACCCATCAGGAGTGGGGTGACTAGGTAAAGCCAGGAGAGAGGCTGGGACCTTAGGCTTTTTCCATCGAGGTACCACTAGGTGGCTCTGTCAACCCTCACTTAGGGCTAAACAACCAGACTAGGGGTAATCAGCTAGTTTAAAAGGGCATCCAGGTATTTCAGGAAGACAATCACTGAGCAGTGACCAGGAAACACCCCCAAAGCTGAGGGAGCCTTGTGTTTGACAGACACAGCACCTCGTCCCCTCTGCTTTTGACCTTTAAAGCTCTGAGTATTAACATATTTCTCATTGGTCAGGATCAGTCTGAACTAAAGGGGGCACGGTAGCTAAAACATTTATCATCCCAGCACCTGGGATTCCAAGGCAGGAGGATAGCTACGAGTTTAAGGACAACCAGAGCTACACAGTGAGTTGCCTGCTATCCTGGGCTAAGGAGAAGAGTCTCATCCCCTCCCTGCCTCCTGCTCGTGTCAGTTTGTACACTCCAGTGCTAGTAGTGTTCAGAAAGAGCCGCACGACCCATAGAGAATGCTGGACAGATGGGCCTTGACTCAGTGAGTACAGGGCTTTATGACTCGCTGTGTGTCAAGGATGCCCTAGGGCTAGCCCCACCAGAAACAGGATGGAAAAGGAAAGAGGACTAAGAAAGACCAGCAAAGAAAGTGTTACATCCTCCCTAGAGAATGTATCCTGGCCCCAGCCACGATGAAGAAGTGAGGTGAGAGGGACACCAGTTCCCAGCCACCAGGCCTATCACCCACTCCCTGAAAGGGGGCTAGCCTTCCACTACTCCCTGAAGGGGCTAGCCCATGACCTTCTGCTAATGTCAGCACTTTCTGACCCATATTCTTCCTTGATGGCCACACAAGGTCCAGCCCTCCCCCAGTGACGTCCGTACTTGCTTTGGTCTTAGGCCCTGTCATCTACTCAAAGTCCAACCTTCCTATGTGCCATTTTGCTGTTGATACTTCTATAAACTTTATTTCTTTCATACATGTAATGTTGGCATTACACTCTTATGTGTAACTCTGTACAGTTTATATCAAGTTTTATATTTATTCTTTTTCCAAGGACATGGTATCTTTGAAATATACAAAGATGTATATTCAGTAATTGGGAAACTGTAAACTTTCTGACTTAACCTTCAGGTTTGTTAACTCACGGATGGTATTTCTGAGATCATCAGCACACCATCTCTGCCTCTTTAGAAAGACATTGTTCTCTCAGTCGAATTTTTGTTCGTTTGTTTTTCGACACAGGGTTTCTCTGTGTAGCCCTGGTTGTCCTTGAACTCTCTTCATAGACCAGGATGGACTGGAACTCAGAGACTGACCTTCCCCTGCCTCCTTAGTGCTGGCATTAAAGGTATGGATCACCTACATCACCGGTTCCCTCAATCATCTTTTTCTTTCTTTCTTTTTTAAAGATTTATTTATTTTATGTGTGAGAGTACACTGTAGCTGTACAGATGGTTGTGAACCTTCATGTGGTTGTTGGGAATTGAATTTTTTTTTTTAAAGATTTATTTTATTTATTATGCGTAAGTACACTGTAGCTGTCTTCAGACACTCCAGAAGAGGGAGCCAGATCGGATGGTTGTGAGCCACCATGTGGTTGCTGGGATTTGAACTCATCACCTTCGGAAGAGCAGTCGGGTGGGTGCTCTTACCCACTGAGCCATCTCACCAGCCCCCGAATTTTTTTTTTTTTAGGACTTCTGCTCTCTCTGGTCAACCCTGCTTGCTCAGTCCCTGCTTGCTCCAACCCAAAGATTTCTTTATTATTATACATAAGTACACTGTAGCTCTCTTCAGACGCATCAGAAGAGGGCATAAGATCTCATTATGGGTGGTTGTGAGCCACCATGTGGTTGCTGAGATTTGAACTCAGGACCTCCGGAAGAACAATCAGTGCTCTTACCTGCTGAGCCATCTCACCAGCCCCATCTTTTTCTTGTAGTCATCTTTTTCCTTGTCATTGATTTTTGTATAATCATTTCCTCTCCTTATCCACAGTGGGATGAAGCTGAAACCCCAATGATGGCTTTTAGCCTTCTCCTTGTCCACAAGCTACAGTTCTGCCTGGCTGCTTCAGGACATTGAAAAGCAAGCAGCTCCTCTCAGGGCAACAGGGAGAATCTTTGCAACCACACTGGGCTTAAAACACACATATTCCAGTTTTCTTAAGCTCTGGGGGAAATCCCATAGGCTTACAAGGCCACTGAGCTATTGAGTTGCAAACAGCCTGGCCACTCAAGTCATTCAACATCTTAGTCCAAAGGAGTGGCCAATGGCGACGGTGATGGCAAACCCAGCTGTAGAGACCCACAGTGAAGAGAGTCCAATAATGCCTGAAAAGGGCAGCTATTCAAGACAAATGGACAGTAGCTGTGAGTGTGAGTGCACCTGGTGTTCACTGAACCAGAGGTGTTCTCTGCTCTGAGGGTCACACACTAGAGTCCACTCCTGACTTTTCCTTCCCATGGCACCGCTGTTCCACTGCCAGGCTAGGGAGTGGGGCCTATCCACAGGGAAGCTCTCCTTTTTATGAAGGCAGTTGGGCACATGAACAACACCGGGTGACAGATACAGCAGGAACTTCAGTTGGTCAGTGATAGCCACCTGAGGTTAGATTCCAGACTGTCTCCACTGTAGCAAGGACCAGGGAAAACTTTTCCTTTGATCTCAGGACACTATACACATCTGTGTTCTGGACAGTGGTCCTCTTTGGCCATCTGCTCTGTAGAAGCAACAGGAAGGGACAGAGCAAGTCCGGGGACTGGGATATTCAGAGCATTGACACAGCTCCCTCTGATGCCCACAGAGGATTATCTCAACGGTGAAGACACCAGGACTAAAACTCTATATGTCAATGATCCAATGTCAAAGAAACCAGCAGCAACGAGCCCATTGTATCACGGTGATGAGGCTCTTTAATGTAATCTCTTTATGACCTGTGAGAGAAATCATTTTCTCCCCTTCTCACTGATGAATATCAACAGCAGGAGGAGATCGGGAATTTAACCATGCCACAGTGTTCTCTAAGGCTTGTCATCTAGGCCCAGTCCCTCAGAGGCCCACAATCTCTCCAGGATGTTCCCGTCATATGCCAATCGCTTTCTGGTTTTCTTGTTCCCTTTTCTCCCTGGTATGGGCCTGAATATTTGTTACATTCCTCTCAACTACACACACACACACACACACACACACACACACACACACACCCGCCCGTCCAGCATGCACCACAGCCAAAAAAAAAAAAAAAAAAAAAAAATCAGTCCTAGTCCTGCCTTGGTTTCCCAAGTGTTAGGACACCAGGCATGTGTGTCCACACCTGTTCTGGCCAGACTTTGAAAAACAAATATTAAGACTTGGCGGTGGCGGTATCTACTAAAGGGAGTGGATGCGTACAGTCTGACTCAGTGATTCCACTCCTGGGTTTAAAGCCAACTGCCAAGAGAGGGTGAAGACAATGCCAAGAGCAGCCACAGCTTCCCCACATGGGAGAACGGATAAACACTCTCACAGAATGGAATGCTCCGAGACAATGAAAGTAAACAAGCTACCAGGTAATATGACTTCCACAAACACGAAGGTGAATCACAGAGGCCAAGCACAAACCATTTACATAAAATTATAGTTACATAAAATTTACAACTGGGTAAAATGAGTCTCTAAATGGCAGAAGCCAGGGTTCTGAGCCACCTTTGGAGAAGGTAAGCCTGTCTTACAACAGCCTCTTTCTTAGCACAAATAGTTACTCATGTGAATATGTTCCACTTTGAAAAAAAACTAACACGTTGTATACTTACAGCCTACGGGAGATTTTGAGCACGTTTCACAGACTTTGATTTTTAATATGAACCGAGTTTAAGGATTAAAGATAAGGGACTGGGGACGTAGCACAGCTGGCAATGTGTGACTCGTGTGCTGGCTAGTTTTACTGTCAACTTGACCCAACCTAAAGTCACCTGGGAGGAAGGAACCTCAGTTGAGCAATTGACTAAATCAAACACAGCCTTGTGGCCTTGTCTGGAAGATGTTGTCTTGATTGATAGCTTGATGTGGGGAGAGCCCAGCCCACTGTGGGCGGCACTTCCCTAGCAAGGCGTGTCTGGGCTGCCTAAGAAAGCTAGCTGAGCCTGAAGCAGCATTCCTCCAAGGCTTATACTTCATCCCTGCCCCAAGTTCCTGTATTGACTTCCCTCAGTGATGAATGGTGACCTGGAAATATAAGCCAAATAAATCCTTTCCTCCCCTAAGTTGCTTTCAGTTGTGGTATTTATCACAGCAGCAGGAAATCACACTTGGAAGGGAGGTTTGACTTTGATCCTTAGCATTGTGTAAAGCCAGGCACCAAACATGTTGGATCATGACTACAGATCCAACAAGCAGGAAGTAGAGGCAGAAAGAACAAAAGTCTAAGGTCATAATGGGCTATATAGCAAGTTCCAGGCTAGCCTGGGATACAGGAACCACGTCTGAGGAAGAAAACCCAACCACCCACCATAGCTAGGAGTATGCCTCCTATAGTCTCCTTCTCTCCTACTTAACAGCAAGTGAGGAGGATGCCACTGAGAACCTCAGAGCCAGAGGATGACTGTGTGGAGGAAGTTTCCCTCCCACAGGAACATCCACCTTGGGGGAGGATGGGGCAGGTTCACAAGGTTACAGCAAGGGACTCTGAAACACGCTTTGTTTCCAGCAGCAATTTCCTGGGAAGAGACAATGTGGAAATGAACAAGTGCAGGGAATAATGGGAAAGTCCCTTCAGCTGCTAACACTGAGGATGTTGACGCTCCGGGGCTGCGGGCTGCAGGCTCCCGGCAAGCCATTGACTTCAGGGTATTTTCTGCTCGGTCTGTTTTAACTGAACCATCCTGGAAGCTACCACGCACGGCAATATGTCATTTTACTGAAATACCATGGGTAGCTGAGACACAAAGCTGGGGCGAGGCCTGATTCTGATTAGTAGTGTAGAGGGATCCCCACCCACCCATGAGTCCTCTGTAGCCCCGGGATGGGGCTGCTGTTCCTAACACTTCTAGTTCCAATATTTGAAGTTTATTTTTAGAGCTTACTCATTCTGCTGTTATTCGTGGATGTGAGAAATGTAGATGTTTCTAGAGTCCATACCCATGAAATTCTTCAGGGCCTGCTTGACATGAGCCCATCTGGATCCTGTTCTTCATCCACGTTGGGTCTCAGGGGGACCCACCATCATGCTGGAGCAGTTCAGGATGCTAACCTGTAGGACTTTAACCACCTTCCTGTCTCCTTGCACCGGACAGATCAGGAAGTCAAGTCTAGTAAGGTCAAAGATCACACATAGGAGTCCACTCCGTTCTGTATGTTGGAAAAAGTGTGATCATGAAAGGTTAAGAGGTTGATGGCGAAGCCTAGACTACGGAGAGTGATGTCACTGCTGCTGGCTCCTCCCAGTACCTGAGTTGGGAGGTCAGGAGTTAAGAGCTCGGAATCCAGACTCAGGATAATAATAAAGATTACAACCCTGGTGACTATGTAAAACTGGGTGGCCAGCTTAACTAATCTGTCCCCTGTTTTCCCATCAGTTAGATGATCTATGGCTCTGGGGGGGAAATAAAGAGTAAATGAGTAAATACAATAAATATGGTTCATAGCATTGTGGGAAGAGCATTGTGCAGAAAGATTCTGGAAGCTTCTCTAGTGCAAGCAATTTTAGAAGCAAATAGTCTTGATGCAGTGAGGGGGTTCCCATTATCTAGGGTCTGTGCCCCCCTCCCATCTCATAAGATAGAGAAACAAAGCCCAGAAGATTCATGGCTTAGGCTTCCTTGGAACTTCTACTTGGCTCGGTACCCACCTACTTGCTGTATCTGTCTGACCTTCAGCTGAGCAGTCAGCTCAAGCCCAGGTTATTCCATGTGCCTATACTCCTGTGCAGGGAGTCTTCTGAAAGGAGGGAACCTCACCGGAGAAGATACCTCCATGAGATGCAGCTGTAGGATATTTTTCTTAATCAGTGATTGAAGGGGGGAGGCCCAGCCCATTGTGGGTAGTCCTATCACTGGGCTGGTGGTTCTAGGTTCAATTAAAAAAAAAAAAGCAGGTTGAGTAAGCCATGAGGAACAAGCCAGTAAGCAACACCCCTCTGTGGCCTCTGCATCAGCTTCTGCCTCCAGGTTCCTGCCCTGTTTGAGTTTCTGCCCTGACTTCTTTCAGTGATGAACTGTGATGTGGACGTGTAAGCCAAATAAACCCTTTCCTCCACAAGTTGCTTTGGTTACCATGCTTCACCAGTGACAGTAGCCCTAACTAAGATACCTAACTAAGGGAACCCTTAACCTCTCCTCTCCCCATTTTAAACCCAGTGAGCTTTCTTCAGGATGTCTGATACCTGGCTCTCCTGTGCTGGGTACAAGACAGAGGCCTTGGCTAGATCATAAATCCAGCCCATAGGATCCAGCTATTGTCCAGCTGATAGTATGAGCAGATTCCAGGGCCAGCCAGAGATGGGAAAATGGGCCTGAGTCAGATGAGGACAGACACTGGCAGCTGCCTAATTCTAAACTTCCCGCTTCATAGAAAGTCTGGGAGGGGGGTGGTCCTCAGAGGATCTCCCAAACATTTCTCTCCTCAGTCTGTTTACTTGCTTTGTTTTGTTGAGGGAGAGTTTTGATTTGTAGCCCAGGGTGGCTTTGAACTCACAATGCCTTGCCTTAGCTTCTGAGAGCTGGGATGATAGGAACGTGCCACCATACTTAACAGCTCCATTCACTTTAAACCTAGGATGTTATTGATATCAAAATATCTGATAACTGGGATAGAGAGAAGGCTCTGCAGCTAAGAGTACTTAGTGCTTTATCAGAGGACCAGAGTTTGGTTCACAGTCCCCACGTGAGGAAGCTCACAAACACCTATAACTCCAGCTCCAAAGGCTTTGATGGCCCGTTCTGGCTCCATGGGTATCAGCGTGTGTGCATGCACACGCGCACATGCACTTTTGGAGGTAGAGTCCCGTCCAGTGTGCCTACACTATGGATGGAGAAATTGAGGCATAAAGTAATGAAAGAACTGTCTCAGATACACAGCCCAATGGTGGCAACTACCATTTACCCTCAGCATCTATGGAATAACTTATTTTAAATCCACATACATGGGATCATGTAGATCTGTGCTTCCAAACCTGGCTTATTTACTAACTATAAGACTCTCCAGGTCCATACATGCTGGATTCTGTTAGTTTGATCCATAGCTGGATACTATTCCATTGTGAATACCTGATGTCTTTCCTTTGTCCACCCTCCAGTGGACAGACTAATTAGACTGTATCTATACTTTGGCCATTATGAGTAGTATTGCAATGACCATGAAAAGGGCAGATGTCCTCTAACATACTGGCATGATTCCCTTTGGAAATATGCCCAGGAGTGGGGTTGTAAGCCATGTAAGAGTTCAATTTTTAGTTCCCTGAGGATTGGCCAATGGTATTCTTGGTTTGTGTTTCAGATTCAGTTCAACATTACAGTTCTGGGATTATATGTCTTAAACTTAAAGGCTTAAAGAGCTTGCAACCCTATTAATATTGTGTATTATTACTGAGAGCTTGTAACCCTATTAATATTGTAGATTGTTATCATTGAGTCTATCACATTTACAATGAACTTTCCTTCCATTTTCTTGCTCAGCTCTGTCAGCAACCCTACAAGGTCAGCATTGTGGTGAACCTGAGCTTGGACAGATGGAGTGGGTAGCTTTGCTGGAGACAAACACAAGAAGGACAGCACAAAGGCCTTATCCTTGAGAGCCTCCTACACATATGGGATATCTTTGTTCATTCTTGGAGATCCTCTTCTAGGACTAGGGGTTGGACTTCACAGAAAGTTTCCCTAGGTCTTTGTACACAACCAAGATTTACAAATGTTTAGGAACTCAATTGTGATGCTGGATAATAGAAAGAGTGAACATTCAGCTCCCTGAACTATCCCAGATGACCTTCCCCACACTGGGTAAACTCTTATACTCTCACTATTACATGCAGTAGGCATGTGGTTTCCCTCCTGGGTCTCTAGGGTCCCCTCTGAGGAGTGATAGTCACATCTAAGTGTCTTTTTGTTTCTTGGAGTCCACTTAGATAGTAAAAGCAGGGACTGGCAGACTCAACTATCTACTCTGTTCTGGACACATGTTGCTTTTATGGATCAGGACCTGCCTGGGGCTCTTGAGCTGTCTCCAGTATGTCTCTCTGGTCTATAATTTTCTGTCTTTAATAAGACTGAAGAGCACCTCAAGGCTGTGACCACTGGCATTGATTGTTGCTTTCAAGAAGCCCCAAGTCCTGGGAACAGCAAAGGAAAATCTAGCAAGGTGAGAGTTCTAGGTTCACTGGAGCTCAGGCTTTTGATAAGTCCGAGATCTATGAGACATTTTGACCTGCAGGTGTACATGTGATGTGCGTGTGCATGTGTGCACATGCATGCACACGCATGCACACACACACACTTACACTGTTTATAGAATTACTGTGGAGTTTTAAGTTTTTTATTTTATTTATTAGTGGTGTACTATGTCTTGTATGTCAGTCATGGTGTGGGGGTGAAGGTCAGAGAACAGCTTTGGAGTCCATTCTCTTTTGCATCTTTGTGGGTCTAGGAATCAAGCTTAGGTTATCAGACTTGTATTGTCAGACAGCAAGAGCTTTTACTCAGCAAGCCATCTTGCTGATCCTCAGATTCCTGGGGAGAGATGAACAATTATCTATTTATTCCCAGATAATGCACTAATGAGAGACCAAAAGAATAATTCCACCAGGTCTACCTTAGTGAACCAGCGAGTGTACTGGGGTTTCTTGTGAGATTGTGGGGGAGAAACTCCTTCAGAAGCAGGGATGACTCAAGGAAGCTGCATTACCAAAGAGCCCACTCTAGTTTGAGTGACAACCCAGAAATCTTTGTCCCCAGTTTCATGTTGGTTAATGAGTCTCCTCTTCCCTGCACTGTTACTGATTATATAGCACTGGGAAGGGCTTTGTGACTGATTATATAGCACTGGGAAGGGCTTTGTGATTCTTGTAACTTTCAGGAGCTTCCTGAGACTTGGGTGCTTTATTTTCTGAGCCTTAACAGAATTATTAATATGGAAGAAAGAGATACATAGTCGACTATGTAGCCCAGGCTAGCCTTGGTTTGGAGAGCCTCTGGCTTCAGGATCCTAAGTGCTAATGTGTATACAGCCACACACAGCTCACAGTAGGTTGGTTTTAATGAGTAGCTAGAGGTAGAAAGATGGTTCAGTAATTATGAATGCTTAATGTTCTTGCAGAGGACCTGGGTTCAGTTCCTGGCACTCTCGTGGCTGCTCATAACTGCCCATAACAACAGTTCTAGGGGCCTGGATGCCCTGTTGTGGCCTCCAAGCAGTCCTCCATGCACATATAAACTCATACAGGCACACATACACACAGACACACAGACATACATGCATAAATAAATGAATAAATGTGAAATCAGGAGCCATATGTCAGCAGTGTGGGGCCAGGTGGCATCCTCTAAACAATACTTTACTATTTAAAAGCAAAAGGCAAATACATCTTAAATATTCATCCTCTCTACAGCCTCCTAAGGACTAGGAAGGCCAATGAGAGGGGAGGCCAGCATCAACCTGGTTTTCTCACTCCAGATTCAGTTCTTTGTACTATTTCATGAAACCTACAGATATAATGAAACAGATATGACACACAGGCCAGAAAGCTAGAAACAGGACAAAACAGAATCATATTTTTGAAAAATAAAAAAAGTATTTGTAAGAGACATAGGTATTTAAAAGGCATAGCATTTTCCCTCCTCCTCCTCTTCCTCCTCCTCCTCCTCTTCTTCTTCTTCTTCTCCTTCTATATTAACATGTCATGACAGATGATTTGGAAACTATACTAAAATGGGGAACAAGCATGGGACCAGCAAAGTGGCTCATCAAGGAAAGCCTCTTGCAGCCCAGCCTGACAATCTGAGTTCAGTTCCTGGAACCCGCATAGAGGAAGGGAAGAACCAATGCCCACACGTTGTCCTCTGAATTTACATTCATGTGTGCTTGTGTACATAAGCACACTGACACGTAAAAACAGAATAAACAACCCCCTTTTCACACTAGGTGTAATTTCCATAACTTACTCCTGTTCTTCCTTCCAAGGTTTTTCTCTATAGTTTGTGTGTGTGTGTGTGTGTGTGTGTGTTGAGGACTCAGTCTCTGTATAATTTAAATATAGATTTTTGCTTTAACTTATATTTTATCATGGATTTTGAGTGGTTGAAATCCAATAGAGAGTGATGGTGCAGGATTAGAGAATTCTGGACCAGTGTTAGACAAGAAAACTCCAAGGGATTCAGAATACAGTGAGTAATTCTTTTTTTTTTTTTTTTTAATTTTTTTTAAAGATTTATTTTATTTATCATATGTAAGTACACTGTAGCTGTCTTCACGCATTCCAGAAGAGGGCGCCAGATCTCATTACGGGTGGTTGTGAGCCACCATGTGGTTGCTGGGATTTGAACTTATCACCTTCGGAAGAGCAGTCGGGTGCTCTTACCCGCTGAGCCATCTCACCAGCCCCCGAGTAATTCTTTAAAGCTAGAACCTGTGACCCTATCACGAACTGAGGGTTAAGGATGAGTTAGAGAGACAAGTTATATCATATGGTGAGGAGCCTGCAAAGCCAGAACATTTCTGTTTTTTCTCTTCTCATTAGAGAATATGTCCTGTTGTATATGTTTGTAAGAGATCTACATAACAAACATGTGGAAATAATTCAGAATCCAAGTGGCCACGAATCATTTCTATTAATGTAATGGTGCTTATGGAGCCTTTCAGGTTTTTCTGCTCAAGCATTTCCTTTCCCCCTTTTTCTCCCAGAGTCATAAAAACACACATTGTTTACTAATCCCATTGTCACCTTCATTAGTCATTAAGATAATTTTGCAGTAATAGTTTTTAATTTTTAAAATAATTTCTATTGTATTCTGTATATTTGTGTGTGTGTGTGTGTGTGTGTGTGTGTGTGTGTAGCATGTATGCAGTCATGTCTGTGCATATGTAGCCACTTACATGCCATGGCTCTTGTATGCAAGCCAGATGATGATTTCTGGAGTCAGTCTTCTGCTATGGTCTCTGGGAACTGAACTCGGGGCATCAGGCTTCTGTAGTAAACACTTTTACCTAATGACTCATCTCACTGGCCCCAATAATAGTTTTATGACATTTTCTTTACTCTGGGGCTGTTTTTTTTTTTTTTTAATCCTACCAGGAACTGTAACATTGAAAAGAGATAAGAATAGAGCTAGCGTGATCAGAACATGAGTGGAGCTGTAACGCCTGTCTGGACTTGTCCGACAGTCTGACCCCATTCTAAAAGCCGCCATTGCACAAGGTCAGTCTCTGGACTGTGCTGTGAGTCTCTGGCACCCTTCTCTTAATCAACCTCCTCTCCTCAGTGGCTTCCAATTTTTTCCCTTTGTAAATTGATACTCTATTCTTTGCCCACATCCCATAATTATTTCCCAATGAAGGTTTTTGAACATCAGGGTGTGACATGATCTGGGCTATTACAGTGGCTATCGAATGCAGCCGACTCTTACTTAACTGAAATTCAGCTAACCGCAATTCCCAATTAACCAATTCTGGTTTGCTCAACTTTGGGAACAGGAAAAGAACTATCTGTGTATCACTCTTTGCGTCTCTCTGCCTCAGCTTCTTTCACACAGAGAGAAATGGGAAGCTGAGACTAATTCAACAAAAATGTAGATTAGTTCTATTCTCAAAACTATGATCATTACTGAGAAAAATGAAAACTGAATAGAAATGATGACATAGGCTGTACTCCTGGGTGTAAAAGCCTTTGCGGTGGTTAAAATACCAAGTCTTCTTCCCCAAGGTCATCTGCTGAGTCAACAGTGACGTTCAAGGTCTCAGTAGGGCTGTGTGAATCAAGACCTACTACAAAGTTCATCGAGACCTAGGTGGTTTGGTATCCAGGCAAAGGATAGCATAAAGGTGCCTGGAACAAAAGAGAAAAGCCAGAAATAGACTCACAGCCTCATGGTCAATAGGTTTCACCAAGGCACCGACACAATGGAGTGTGGGAAAAGATAAAAAGATAAGTCTTGAGAAAAGTGCTGGCGAGGTTGGTTGGCTGTCAAACAAAAATGAGTCTTAACTCTTATCTCATGCTTCTTGATAATTAACCTGAACCAGATCATAGATATAGAGATAAAATCTGTGTGTGTGTGTGTGTGTGTGTGTGTGTGTGTGTATGCATGCATGTGCTTGCAAATATGTGCACATGCATATGAACATATCTGCCTGTGTGCATGTAGACGCCAGGGAAGACATTGGCTATTTTCCTATGTAGCTCTGTTTCAGTGCCTAGAACAGACTGGCTCTGTCACTGAACTGGACATTTACTATTTCAGCTGTGCTGGCTGCCTATCCAGTCCTGGATTCCTTTGTCTCTACCTCAACAGTTCCAGGGTTATAGATATGGGCAGCCATGCCCAACTTTCCACGTAGGTGCTGGGGGTTCAAACTCAGGTATTTATGTTTGCAACGCCCATCGAGGTGTCTCCCATTACCTACCTCTTTTACTTAGACAACATCTGGAGTTCAAATTTTCTGGCTGCAAATCTGGCCACCATAAAGCTCCAACAATCCTCTTGTCTCTACGCATGCTTCGGTGTTGGGCTATAACTATGATGCTTTGCTGCTGGGCTATAACTATGCAGAGGACCCTGCCCAGTGTGTTCCATGGGTTCTGGGCTCTGGGCTCCCATCCTCATGCTCACTGAGCACTTTTTAGCCCCTGAGCCATCTCCCTAGCCCTTTCCCCTCTGTTTTCATTTTTGTTTCAGTTTTTTTAAAAAAAAATTATGTGTAGGAGTGTTTTGCCTGCATCTGTGCACGTATACCATGTGTGTATCTAGTTTCCTCAGAGGCGAGAAGAGGGTGCTGTATTACTTGGAATTGGAGTCACAGATGGTTGTGAGGTAGTGTGTGGTGCAAGAGCAGCAGGTACTCCTAACTGAGCTATCTTCTTGCCTGCCCTGTGCATCCTTCAAACCCCTGCTTCTTAAAAAGTTATCCTTCTACGACTGTTCAGTTAGTTCAGCACATAAAGGTTTTTGCTGCCAAACTTGATGACCTGAGTTCAATCCCAGAGTCCACATGCTGGAAAGAAAGACATGAGTCCAGTAAATTGTCCTCTGACCTCCACAGGGATACTATGGTATACACACATACAAACACATGAACACAAATAAATGTGAAAAGAAAACTCTAGCCACACAGGAGCTTCATATTTAGTATGGAAGGGCTGTGACATTTGCTAGTGCATTAGGGATTTTTCTCTCTCTCTTGGGGCCAAGTGCCCAGAAAGAATAACATGATGGGTTTATCTTGGCTTACAGTTTAAGACGAAATACAATGCATCACAGTGGGAAAAGCATGGTGGCAGGGTGCAAGGTAGCAGCTGTTCACACTGCTACCACAGCCAGGAAACAGAAAGACAGAAGGAAGTAGGGTCAGGCTGTCAAACCTGAAGGCCCACCCTTATGATTCACTTCCTCCGACAAAGCTCTACCCTTAAAGTTCCAGCACCTTCCCCAACAGTGCCACCTACTGGGGGACCAAGTGTTCAAACATGAGCCTGTGGGGGACATTTCACATCCGAACCACCCTAGCTAGTCTCAAGTAAAGCTTGTTTTTATGGGTTTTGTTGTTTTGTTGGCTACAGGACCTGTATGTGGTGTTATGTATTCTTTCACTAAAGTACACATCAGCCTTGTTTTGCTTTGAGACAGGTTCTCACTACACTGTCCAGGCTCACAGGTCCTGGGTCTGACTGAGTTGAAATCAATCCGACTGTCTCAGGCGTCTGAGTAGCTGGGATTACACAGGCCTGGCTTTGTGTTTATTATACTCTTTTGTTATTTTGTAATGATTTTTGAGACAACCCACACACACAAAAACCCTGGGAACATCTTTTCCTCATTGCCTTGAATTTGGACTCTCCTAGGCAGTGGTCAAAACCTTTGCCACACCTTTCATGCTTACCAATTAGCCTATATATATATCTTAGCAATCTCCTTCTGGTGATCTTTTCCACCTGCCCTGAGAATCAATGCCATGGGCTGGGCTGGTGCCTCGACATACAGCCTCTGAGGCCCAGGCCCTGTACTCAGAAGCACTCTGGTGATCTTTTCCACCTGCCCTGAGAATCAATGCCATGGGCTGGGCTGGTGCCTCGACATACAGCCTCTGAGGCCCAGGCCCTGTACTCAGAAGCGCTCCTCACTTATGTCAGTTCTCCTTCCCACTGCTACCTTGGCACGCCTACACATTCCTTGGACAAAAAGCTCTACGTTTTCACTCTGTATAAGGTTTCTAAAATAGGTATTCTGTCCTGAATACAGAATGATCAGAAGCCAGAGTTTTCTCTTCAGGCTCTTCATGCCTGTGGCCAGAGCCATGATGTCTGCTCATTCTCCCTCTTCCTGTAGGGAAGCAGGACAAAGACCATGTTTGCCTTGAGACTATAAATGCACAAACCAGTCCAGGACAAGTTCTGCAATTTGCCAGTTATCTTATCACTCAGAAGTTTGGGGCAGCTCCAGGGTGCCTCAAGTGGATCTTAGAAGGGTACTTTGCTTCTGTTGAGTTGTAAGTAGGCCTTTAATACCTGTTGATGTCCTTAGACAGAGTGGGTTTGTATCCAGCAGGCTTGCTTCATGCTACTCATTCACTAAAGAGACATTTGGAGGCAATTACTTCCCCCAGCAGGAAGGCTGGGAAAGAACTGGCTGCTTGCCTGCTATGTGACCTGATTGACCTTCCAAGCCTCCGTTTCCCCTTCTGTGAGCAGACAATGATTATATTCTAGCTTAGTTATGAGATTATCTGAGTAATGGATCTAATGTTTGATGTATAAAATAAATACCTAGGAAATATTCCCTCTCTCTTCTTTTTCTCCAAACCTATGCAAACTACAGAGTGGTTCAGCCAGCAGTGGGCAGACCAAGCCACAAAAGCAGACCTTGGAACAATTGGAGAATCTCCTTAGGGAAAGATACTCAGTGCTTTCTTCTCTCCAGCAGGGATTTTGAGGGTATCTGAGAAGAAGGCTCTGTATGAGAAGGATCAAGGCTGCTGTTTGCTCTCTCTGAAATAGCCCTGTGCTTTGTGATTAACATTTAATAAGTTCCCAAGAAAGCTTTGAAGATAATAACATGTCTTCAAATTCCTTTTAACTGGTGATCTCGAAGCGATACATTTATGTCAGCGATGAAACTGGAAAGCTTTTGCAAGGAGCCAGGACTTGTTCCTTATCTTGAAAAAAAGTAGGCTAGTTGTGAAAATTAAGCCCACAGAGGGGAGTGGCATGGGGAGGCACTCCTTAACATGCACACCCTGCAATGTTTTGTAGCATAAATGAGGGATTATACAGTACACCAACAACAATGACAATGATGTTTGTATCCCATCCTTCAAGTCTGCCATAGACACTATCCCAACTATACCTTGCCATCTCACGAGGCAATAGTAAACGTATCATTCCCATAATGCAAAGGGAAAGTGAGACTCAGTGGAGGGACTTGAGGGGCTCATCTCAGTTATAAACTAGTAAGGACGTGTTGGGGCCAGGATTCCTGGATATATACTTGGCGCCCTTTGTACTCAACAGAGCCTAAACTCTGTTTAGCCAAGCTGTCCTGAGCTGCAAGCTCTCAGATGTTGGCAGCCTCCTGGATAAAAAGGAAGCAGAGGATGGCACTGACCCAAATGGCCATGTGGGCAGTCTGGGGCCCCAGTCTGCTACGGAGTGGTCACATTCACTGAATTCCAATGATCTGGTCACTTGAGATAATACAGCCCCTCAAGGTGGCCTTGTCAGGGGTCAGATCTGTCCCTCTCATCCACTTAAGTATGTGCATGTCATCTTCCTCTCCTATAGGACTGACATTTCATTTACCCTAGTGCACAAAGCTCTGCTTAATTTTCAACATCTCTTGACCCCTACCCTATGGCTCCCTTCTGTACCACACAGTTCTTCCCTCCTTGCCCTGACCCCCAGACTTGCATGAAGCCAGCAATTAATCTTTTTCTCCTCCTACCCTGCCTCCAAACCTCTCTATGAAAGCTTTCTATCCCTCTCCTCATCTTAAACTCCTCTTGTAAATCCTGTGCCAAATTTGCTCAAATTCCTCTGCGTTTGGTGATTCTGGACTTTGTAATCTTGGGTCTCCTCCTCCTCCTCCTCCTCCCCTTCCTCCTCCTCCTCCTCCTCCATCTTTGCTGGATCATCCTGTTTGGCCAGACTTCTGAGAATACAATATCTTCTACCCCCTAGTCCTTCTATTCCCTTTTCTCGTTTGCTGTCTGCTCTCATTTCTTAGCTGTCCTCATTTCCCCTATGGATTTAAGTACTCCACACATGGCCCAGAACGGCTTCGCCAGTGCACTTTCCCATTCCTAACGTGCTGTTCAGTATCACCTCTTGTAGACATGTTCAGTGTGACTCAGATCTTGATTTTCACCCTGCATCTGTGCTGACAGCTGTCAAGGTGATGGACTATACCTTTACCCCAGCATACCATTTTGGGTCTTGTTTTTCCTTTCTCACCTCTGCATCCACTCCAGTGCTGGCACCACCTCAAAAATAGATTCATCAACGCCGGGCATGGTAGTGCACGCCTTTAATCCCAGCACTTGGGAGGCAGAGGCAGGTGGATTTCTGAGTTCGAGGCCAGCCTGGTCTACAAAGTGAGTTCCAGGACAGCCAGAGCTATACAGAGAAACCCTGTCTCAGAAACCCCCCCCCAAAAAAAATTGATTCATCAGGGTTTAAAGCAATGGTTCAGTAGTTTACGTCCCTACTTCCAGGGGCTCCAAGTTAGGTTCCCAGCATCCATGATTGGTGTGTGTGTGTGTGTGTGTGTGTGTGTGTGTGTGTGTCTGGCCTGGATGTGTATGACAACTGTCTGTAACTCCAGCTCCAAGGGATCTAATACCCTCCACTAGCACAAAATATGAATTTGTGTGAAGTTTACCTTGTAGAAAAGTAGTGCCTGTATAACTGAATATCCCAACTAATCCCAAGTCTCTGAGGAGGGTTCGGAAGGTGTCTGAGGAGGGTTCGGAAGGTGTCTGAGGAGGGTT